>JAQBSW010001250.1:0-142485 GCA_029291075.1 Eudiplozoon nipponicum | reverse complement strand
AATTAATGGGTCAGGTGTTTATATCAAGACCGCAACCTTGATTATAATAATTGTTATCACCACCCGCACAACCAATGTTCGTTTAATTATATAAATGTTCATATCAATACCACTTCCTCATGTAGTGTGGTGTCTGTTCAGTAATGACAGATGTGGGATGGTTAGTTGGAACTTTGGGTCTAAATGGATGCCATATGAGCTCCACCTAAAGGAAAAATAGACTGACCAAGTTACATTAGTTAGTATATAACTGAAAATTGTGTGTAGTGTAGTGTGCGGCAGGATGGCTCAGTGGTTAGAGCACCGGATTCCGAAGCAGACGTGCCCAGGTTCGAGTCCTGTCCGCGGCAAATTCTGGCCAGTACATGATGAGTTCCCAATAAGGACGAAACAGGCTATTTTGCATGTCGTTTTATGTTAAATGAGCACATAATCTTTCCGTAATGCGTTATATTACGGTCTTTGCACGGTATTTATTTATACATCTGGTGTATTTGGTTAGGACTATTTTCTCATTTTGGTGTTGTAATGTATTGCTTAATTTGAGTGGTTTTAAGTGATTACATTTTACTCTATACTGCCTAAAATGAGTGTTTGTTCCGATTTTATATTTCGCTTCTTATATGCTTATTTTTCTACTGAATTTGTTATCTAGTATGAAGATAATCTTACGGTCAACTTTCGGTGTATCTTATTTTACCGGTTCAAACTTCAAATAAAATTTCTTTTTCCGTGCATTAATTTTCGTTTATATTGTTTTTTGGGGTCATCCATAATCACTGAATATTTCCTGATGTCTTCTTAGTTATTTCTGCCTGTATTTCAATTAGGCTGCTTTAAAATTTATTAGTGTCATAGATTTTGTAATGCATTTTTGCATTCTGTGAGGATAATTTAATTCGCCTTCCTATAGAAATCCTTTTCTAATATTTGGCCATTTAGTCTCAATTTGACACTAAGTTATAATAGCAACTAATTGATGTGAGAGCTGTACGTCTTCGATAGTCAGTTTTCCGTCGTACTCCGATGATGATCATAGGTCGAATCGCGCCTGTACGTGTTATTACGGTAGTTTTACTGTGTTGTAAGACTGGTTAAATACAGTGAGATTGTGCTTATTTTAAACTCGCAAACATTATTTGAAGAATATTTATCACCACCCGCGCAATCCATGGTCGTTTATGTGAATAACGCCTATTGTTTATTTTGCAATGTGTACTGCAGTTAACCTATATAGTTTGACAAACTAATTAATTTCTGCCACAAGCTGTGTTTTACTCCTGTGCGTATTGTGTCGACCCTGAAGATGAACCTGGAAATTCGGGTTCGAAAATTAGGTCAAAAAACAATGGAAAATCTTGATCCAACGTCATTTTCAGACAATCAGCTAATTGAAGGCTTAAAGAAGAAGGGACAAGTGAGAACCCATCAATTGAGGCCAAAAATTACATCATCTGAATATGAAGGAAGTTCAAGATTTTACCGACCTATGAGTGCTATCAATTGTCCCGCACAAGAAAAATGCGGTCAAATCCACAACAAGAAGGACAGCACTGAAAACAAAAACGGATCGTTTAAAATTTCTGCATTTGTTTCTCACCATATTGCCGACTTACACAAATAACGTCATGTAAATATTGTACCTGATCTGCATTTTGACTAACGAAGTACTGTTTACAGTTGATTTCTTTGTCCAAAATATTTCGGCTGCCGTTGTGGGCTGCCTTCTTCAGTAGATCCATCCGTACCAGTTTTACAAAACCAACTAATGTGGCAAGTAATTCTGTTACAAACAAGTTCGTCTTGGATGTTGTATTGTCCAAAAGATTTTTCTCAAAATATTAAATGAAGATATTCAAAACTGGAAAGGACCAGCTAGAACAAGTCTGATGTGTTTATAATATTAATTTTCGGAAGTATAGTTTGCGGATGGTATTAAAATTTTTGATATTGATATATCATTTTTCAGCTTCTTATGACTTCAGGATACTCAGTTCGAAAATATGTAAACACTCCAATGAGGCTGGCACCGGGATTGTATTTATAAATGATCCATTAATCTGGGTTATCAATCGCTTCCAGTAAAATTGTATTTGTGAAATGTGTCTATAAATTATGTGCTCAGTTTTGTATTTTCTAAAAATATGAATTAAACAATCATTGATTGCGCAGGTAGTGGTAACAGTTCTGTAAATCAACTTTGCGAGCTTGAAGTAAACACCAATCCCGTTTTATTTAACCAGTCGTCGAACATCATTGTGTGACGGGTATCAGTTTTTCTATTAAAATATGAATGTTTCTTACTATATAATAAAGAGATTTTGAAACATTCTTAAAAGTTGAATTTTGTACATTTAAAATTAACCTAAGTATGTGTTCTTGTTTTCGAACTGTCACTAAAGCATACCCGCTTTGTTGGACTGTATTTATTTGTTGTATTGAGTCAAATACATCTAGCATAAGCGCTGTTTTGCTAAAATCGTAACTTCGCCCGGAAACTTGTTTACCTTAGTGCAAACATCTTTACTGATTAGTTCTTCATCAATTTTTGAAACCGCTTCCAGGATATATAAATCTTTACTAAAGAGCTTCGGTGTTCAAGTGCTGAATAGGTAGTTCTGTAGTAGCTTCCTACACCATGAAGGTGTGAATTGAATATCCAAATTCGAAATGAGGGCTGCTAACATATCTAATTTGATTGTAGCACAATCTCGGTTGTTGAAACATAATCCAATTTACGCTCAAACAACCTCGGCAAAGCCTGCTCAAAAATGCTTTAATGTTTCGTTTTCGTTGTACATTCATACGCTCCTATCGGATAGTGCACACGTGACAGTAAATACACTTTCCATTTCGGTAAAATATCTGCTAAGAACTGAGAAGCCCATATATAGCTAACGCTTGTTACTGAGCACTAATATGAAATTGTGTATTAGGTGTTGCGCACCTAGTAACAAATTAGTTCAAATATGACCAGAAGGATAAATCAAAGACAACAGTAAGCACGAAACTAAAGTCCATAATTAGTTTGTATTATGAATGATTTGAGTGTCCGGGATCGATAATTAATTAAAGTAGAATTTCATTTGGATTGTGGATAAACGCATCGATAATATCGGAAAACTGTTGTCATTCTGTGAGGCAAACAAGTTATGCTTTAATAACGCAAACTTCAGGCGTAGTATAGGGCATTGTACCACCTGGAATTTTCTAGCCCCCGGATATTTGTGTACTCAATCTGTCATGTATAATTTCGTTACAGGTGACTGATATGATTGTTTATTTGTACACACATTTATATTCACACCGTTCGTATACTAACATGTTTTGCTTTGTCTTTTAGCATGTATATCTGCATTATATGATGAATAAAGCCTAATATTTTAGGCAACTCTTTCTTCTGACTTTTCGACTCACTCTGCCTGTTTGCTGTGCTTGTTACTGTGATTCAGAACAATTTATTCGTCATATAACCCAATCATGGAACGCCTACTCAGACCAGAAAGATTTGATGTTGAACCTAGTGCACCAGATGCAGCAAAACAATGGAATCATTGGTATCGTACATTCTGTGGCCTCCTAAAATCAGTCGAATCCATGAATCCGGATAAATTAGACACTCTTATTTCCTACGTCTCTCCTAACGTATATGAACACATCGTTGACTGTGATACATATGATCATGCTATCAAAACTCTAATGAATCTCTATGTCAGACCGAAAAATGAAGTCTTTGTTCGTCATATACTCGCGACTACTAAACAAGAAAATGGACAAACATTGGATCAATTTGTTCAGATTCTGAAATCGTTGGCTAGGGAATGCAATTTCAAACCAACTACGGCCGAGGAAAATCGAGACGATGCTCTGCGCGATGCCTTCATTAATGGAATCCAGTCCAATTCAATCAGACAACGTCTCTTAGAACACAACTCACTTAATTTTCAAGCGGCTTTTGATCAAGCACGTGGTCTCGAAATGGCGGAAAAGCAATCATTATCATATCAAAACTGTTTGAATTCTGCACACACTGCAACGGTTCAGCCACTCTGTCCTTCATCAACCTCCGATAAATCTACAGATAATCTTGTTGCTGCTGTTAAGCAAAAATGTGACTTTTGTGGGTACGATTATCATTTAAGATGGAAATGTCCGGCCAGAAACGCTTTCTGTAAAAGTTGTGGAAACAAAGGACATTTTCAAAAGGTATGCCGCTCTAAGAATCACCGCCCAGTGGTTTCGACGCTTCATCCTACCATATCTGCAACTGTATTAGCTGCTGCTCCTGATTGTCTCACCAAATGTGTAATAAATCTAGAAGTCAATAACATAAATTGTCGTGCTCTCGTTGATACAGGCAGTTCCTGTAGTTATGTTTCAGAAGCCTTCGTTTTGAAAAATAATTGGAAAATTCACTCCTCACAAGAAACAATAACCATGGCGTCTAGCTCATTATCGAGTCATACCAAAGGCCATTGTTTTGTGTCGATTCAATACAAATCATGTGTTTATAAAAATATCAAGCTATCTATACTTTCTGATCTTTGTACTGACGTACTCCTCGGTCATGACTTCCTTGGATTGCATAAAAGTGTAAATATCTCTTTTGGTGGTCATAAATCGTCATTCACCGTCTGTTTACTGAAACCTGCATCTGTTACGTCCCCGCCTCTTTTCCACCATTTAACTGCTAACTGGAGGCCTATTGCTGCGAAATCAAGAAGGTACAATCGAATGGATGAAATATTTATCCGGGATGAAATAAACAGATTAGTTTCTGATGGCATTATCGAACCTTCAACATCCCCGTGGAGAGCACAAGTTCTCGTGGTATCGAATGAGAATCACAAGAAACGTATGGTTGTGGACTACAGCCAAACGGTCAACAAATTCACACTCTTAGACGCCTATCCTTTGCCGAAAATAGACCAAATGGCTGAAACCATTTCAAAATATCATATATTCAGCACTTTGGATCTCAAAAGCGCTTACCACCAAATACCTATCCAAGAACATGAAAAGGTATTTACTGCTTTCAATTCCGTCGCATTCCCTTCGGAGTGACGAATGGTGTCTCATGTTTCCAAAGAACTATGGATCATATAATCGCACAGGAACATCTCACAGATACATTTGTCTATGTGGACAATGTGACAGTTTGCGGGAGAGATACGCTTGAACACGAAACAAATCTCAACAAATTTCTTAATGCCGCTAAAAAATATGGATTGACCTTAAATGAATCAAAGAGCATTTTCGCAGCTAAGAAATTACTCTCCTTGGTTTTCAAATATCGAATGGAAAACTTAAACCTGATCCAGACCGATTAAAGCCTTTACAAGATCTCCCACCACCGTCGAATGTGCAATCGCAACAAAGAATTGTGGGATTTTTCGCTTATTATTCGCCGTGGATCTCAAACTTCTCCGATAAAATTCACTCACTCGTTCATAATCGAACTTTTCCTTTGCCCGTCTCTGTGAAACAAAATTTCGATGATCTTAAAAAAGAATTAGCCGTAGCAACTCTAGCTTCTATTCGTTGTGATATTCCGTTTGTCGTCGAAACCGATGCTTCGGACGTAGCTATTGCTGCCACTCTGAACCAAGATGGAAGACTCGTGGCGTTTTTCTCTCGGACGTTGACGCCATCTGAAAAACATCACTCAGCTGTTGAAAAAGAAGCCTATGCCGTGGTTGAAGCTATTCGAAAATGGAGGCATTTGCTTTTGGGTAATCATTTCGAACTTGTCACTGATCAAAGATCTGTTTCCTTTATTTTTGGCAATCAAAATCGGGGAAGAGTGAAGAACGATAAAATTTTGCGCTGGAAAATGGAATTATCACCTTAAAGCTTCGATGTTGTCTATAGACCCGGAAAAGATAACAAAGCAGCAGATGCACTAAGTCGATCCTGTTGTGGTGCGCTTCTAAATGGACTGAATTTAAAACAAATACATGATTCTCTTTGTCATCCTGGAATTTCTCGTATGCTCCACTTTGTAAAATCTCGTAATTTACCGTATTCTATTGATGAAATTCGAAAAATGACCTTGAGTTGTGAAGTATGCTCTGAAATCAAGCCCAGATTTCCTTCGGCAGTTCAAGGCCAATTAATCAAAGCTACCCAACCGTTTAAGCGGTTATCTATGGATTTTAAAGGACCTCTTCCTTCATCAACTCGTAATCGTTATCTACTGACGGTCATCGATGAATATTCTCGATTTCCCTTTGCATTTGCTTGTCCTGACCTTAGCAGTTACACCGTCATACTTCACCTGTGTCAAATATTCGCAATGTTTGGGATGCCTTCGTACATTCACTCAGACAGAGGTTCTTCCTTCATGTCGACCGAGGTACAAAATTTTCTTCGGAAAAAAGATATAGCTTCGAGTAGAACGACTCCTTATAATCCCAAAGGAAATGGACAGGTAGAAAGAATGAATGGTACCTTATGGAAATCGATCCTTCTCGCTCTCAGATCAAAAGGCTTTCAGTTGAAAACTGGGAATGCGTGCTGCTGGACGCATTACATTCAATCCGTTCATTATTGTGCACATCTACCAACGAAACCCCTCACGAGCGTCTTTTTCGACACAATAGAAGGTCGACTTTTGGTACCACACTCCCAACCTGGCTTACTGTTCCTGGCAAAGTTTTACTCAAGAAGAATGCTAGAGTTTCTAAATATGACCCCTCTGTGGAAGAAATTGAACTAATTCATTGCAATCCTAACTATGCGCATGTTCGTTTTCCTGATGGAAGAGAAGATACAGTATCTATCCGTCAATTAGCCCCGAAAGGCTCCGACGCACTGACGAATGAAGCTGGAACTAATATGGGACTCCGTGAAAATGAACCGGTTGTTGCTGATGAACAAACCTCCTATAATGACGATACCGATAATGATAATGTTAAGGCAAATGGTGAATCTACGGATAACTCAAATGCTCGTGACCTATCAGAGAATCTCGAAAACCTTATCAATCAACAACAACGTGTTCATTCTTATAACTTACTAAGTGGAAATGTTTAAATACTATGTTTTTTCAATCCTCTTTGAATTGTTACTATAACATTCTTGTTCCGACTCTGACGCTACGCTACAAATCGCAGTGGAGGAGAATGATATGATTGTTTATTTGTACACACATTTATATTAACACCGTTCGTATACTAACATGTTTTGTTTTGTCTTTTAGCATCTATATCTGCATTATATGATGAATAAAGCCTAATATTTTAGGCAAATCTTTCTTCTGGTTTCCGACTCAATCTGCCCGTTTGCTGTGCTTGTTACTGTGATTCAGAAGACGCCCGTATTATGATGAAGATGTTAGCACAATGATAGAAGTAGACTTCGAACCGAAGAAATGAACATAAAATAATAAGTATTTGTATTTTTTCTACTAAATCGATGCTCTTTATACGAGCAAAATCCTATATATAATTGATTAAAAATAAAGCAAATGTGTGAAGATAACAAAATGGCTTCTGACGGATTGGAAAACTTTGGTAGAGGAATGACTACAAAAATGAAAACTTTAACTGCGGAAATAGGGATAACTAAGTCTCGGCACGATGATACATAATTAATAAATTAGGAGGGAATCCGCATAAACGACCAAACCAATATAGTTGAAAACAATATTGGCGACCGCGCCCAAGAGGAATAAGAAAGAAATATGCCGGTGTTTTCATCCAAATCGACGAGTTTTTTCCGACCGTCATCAGAATTTAAGCCAATGCTTGCACATTTGTATGTGGAAAGTCCACAGTTGTGGTTCGAAAAATATGAAGCATCAGTTCAAAGCACAAATTGTGCGCGTGACTGTCCAGGAATTAGTTGACCGGACAGTAGCAGTTCAATTAAAATTGCCTGTCGACCTCACACATGAAGAATACAAAAGACAAGTGTTGGATCACTTCCGAGCCAGGTTTCAGGAGGTGTTTTCAGAATTGAACAGTCTAAAACCATTACTGGATCCTACCAGATACGGTGCTATATCCAGCGCCTGGGGAGGCATGGAGGAAAGAATTCAAGCTCTTCAAAGTTCGACCTAGATGACAAACGAAGTGACAGCTGCAACTTCACGCATGGGTTCGGTTACAACATCTGGCAGGAGTGACATACCTTACTGGAATTCTTTGCGGTATAATCAACAAGTTCGTGACAGACGGCAACAGCCAGTGGCGTGGACGCAAAGTCAATATATAAGGACACCAGCTTCGACGAATACATCGTCTAAGGTTCAGCAAAACCAGTATAGTGCTCCTAGAAAACGGCTAGTTCAATGGGGAATCAGGTTTCACCATCTAACAAATAAGGCTAGTCGAGATCGTGCCAAAAATATTAATCCTTTGGAGGCTTCGATTGGTAGGTCAATAGAAGACCAGCAGAACAAACTAAAAAGTGTTCCGAATCAGATGGTCTTCGAAGAAAAAGTAGTATGAGAAACGTTGCCATATGTAAGGATTTTTATTAAAGTTAAATTTTTAGAACTCTTCAACGGATAGCCAGTAATAATGCAATTGGATACTGGAGCTGACGTGTTTGTATTACCAACGACTTGGCCATTAAACAACATGAAATCTACGAGAGCATATTTGTGTCAGGCATCGAGCAAATGGAACACGAAATTATTAATAAATGAAAATATGTACCATGTCTTTCGTTGTAACGAATACTCAAGCACCCTCATTGGGACTTGATTTCATTTTAAAATGGGTTTAGACGATAGATCTTCAAAAAAACGTATTTTCATATCGAGCATAAACTTTATAAAGTCTATATGTACCCCTAAGGTGCAGGAGGAGACCAGGTGTCTTCCCAGGTGGTGTAAAAACCTTCAAACCCAATACAACGTTATATCAAAACTTCCTGATTGCAGTGAATGTCCAGGGCCGACAGTCGACCGCTCTAAACTATGACTCAAACTGAATGAAGGTTACGAACCACTAAAAGTATACGGTTCTCCTCCAAAGAAATTATCAGCACTGACTCGAGGAAACCAAGAGATGATAGAGGCCGGCGTTCTTGAACCATCATCATCTGTTTTTCGAGCTCCAATGGTTTATGCTACGAAAAAGTATGGTACGCTCCGACGGGCAAAACTCAGTGACTATAACTGACACGTATCACATTGCGGCTCTGTGTAATCTGATCCTACAGCTAGCAGGAGGCAAATGGTTTACCGTGCTTGATCTTAAATAGGATTTTGGCAAATTATCGTGCGTCGTGAATACCGAAGACCATTTCTAATTCACTCGGGTACCATATGGTCTTAAAATCGCACCGAAATTTGTCCAAAGAATGCTGGACACTTTCGTGTCTGACTTAACTTGTACAACAACTTACGTGGACGATGTTATCATGTGGGACACTACTAAATACGAATTAAACATTAAATTGCAGAAAATGTTGGTCAAAGTTGTAGAATGGCGATTACATTTTTATCCAGAAAAAGTTCAGATAGGTTGGGAAGTGCGGTTCCTGGGTCACTCAGTTTCAGGAGAGGGATGTACGCGATTAGATTCGAATGTGCAGCCTATAAAGGACTATCCGGTGCATACTATGAAAAAAATTGTGCCGGTTTATTTTTATGCTGAATTTCTCTAAACCATATCTCGCAGAGATGGTGGTTACGTCACAACCCTTATCTAGGTTAACTAGTGCCAAGATACCGTTTTGTTGGACGGAGGAGGCTCAAGAAGCCTTTTTGCTATGCAAGCAGAAATTAATAGACGCAACTATTTTGACCTTCCCGTTAAGTAATATATCAATTGTTAAAGACGCGTCAGATATTGGGATAGGAGCAGCGTTTCAAGCCGACGGACGTCCTGCGCAATATATAAGTCGCACATTCACTAAGGCGGAACAAAACTATATCGTCACAGAAAGGGAATTACTTTCCGCATAATGGATGCTAAGGAGGTTTAGATATTTTGTCATCGATTGAAACATAGACGTCTTTACCGACCACAAAGCACTAGTACATTGGAGATCATTGAGTATTGCGAAGAAACGAGTACACCGAGCCATTGAATAGCTGAAAGAATACGATATATCAATTCATCATAGATCCGGTATCGAGAATGCGACAGTCGGTGCTTAACAGAATTTCGGCTGTGCGGATTTCGCCAAATATCAAATTCTCTGAAGAACAGGGAAAAGATGTCACATGCCAGGAAATAGTCAATCAGTTAAAAAACGGCACAGTGGTTTCCGCACCATTTAAAACTTTGAGCCTGCAAAACGGCCTATTGATGCGATAAAAGGACAAACAGTGCCGGATTCTATAAGAACAGAATTGACGGCCTTTGGGCATGAAACGTTGGGATATTTCGGCGCCGGGAGACTCATTGAGACATTGCAGTCATTATTGTATTGGCCTGGCATGTCCAAAGAAATTCGTAGCTATTGCCAACAGTGTACTACATGCCAACGTTGTAAGCCAACAAAAGAGAAAAGGCCACTCCGATTGCTTTCAATGCCACTGCACAGAACCAGTTTTTGCATATTGACCTGGTAGGTCCACTGTGCTTTCCGTGGACGGTAAGTTTACCCAACGAGTCGAGTTTGTACCACTGAAAAAAATCATAACTGAGAAGATTATATCGTGCTTAGAAGAACGATGGCTCAGTCGATTTGGTGCACCAAAAGTAACTGTTACCGACCAAGGTGCACAGTTGAAGTCGAGACAATTAAATCATTCCCGCGCAGCCATTTATCACCTGCAGACGAACGCGACGGCTCAGCAAGCACACCGGACGATGAAAGAGGTATTAAGATAATGGTGCCACGACAGCTAGGGAACGTGGATATACAAATTACATTTGGTCGAGCGGGCCATGTGCTTTACAGTATCGACAGCTACAGAATTTGCTTCATCGACCATAGTCAATGGAGGGCGTATTAGACTGCCAGGTTAAACAGTAATCCCAGGAACCCATGAGCGCTGGACCATAGCGTATATTCAGGAGCGCCTAAAACAGTTAACTGAAGACGTAGGCGCCACACAGTGACAAGCCTATGTAAGAAAACCTATACGCAATCGCCTAAAGGTCGGCGACTATGTCATTATGGAGAATGTCGAGCCCATGGCACGTCAGGCTGACAATAATGGGCCGTATCACGTGAAAAGAGTGGACTCAGAGCACAATACAGTTATCATTAACATACCTGATGGACCACGAGCTGTATTTTAAGCAAGATGCCAATGCTAACTCCTGAAGGAGGTCGGGGTGTAAGATATAGCAATAGCCACCTTGGAAACTAAGAACGCACCAAGGGTCCTATCTAGGGGTTGCATGATTTCAACAGAATATCCTCACACGTATTAGGATGAAGCAGTTAGCACATTGATGGAAGCAGACTTCGAGCTGCAGAGTGAACATAAACTAATATTTGTAATTTAGTTTTAATAAATCGTTGCCTTTATACAAGCAAAATCTTATATATAATTGATTAAAAATAAAGCAAGTGTGTGAAGATAACAAAATGGCTTCTGACGGATTGGAAAACTTAGAGGATTGACTGCACAAATGAACACCTTGATTGCGGAAATAGGGATAATTAAGTCTCGGCTGGATGATATATTAATAATAAATTCTGAGGGAATACTCATAAATGACAAAACCAATATAGGTGGAAACAAAAATCTTTATGCGAGCAAATCTATATATTTTTAAAATAATTAAAAAAACTGTGAAAAATTGTAATATGGGTCCTAAGTCTACCCTAGGAGCCATGGAGATAAATTTAGCTGGGAAAGGTAGAATTTTAAGGCAAACATTTTCCATTATTTAGACTAGTCTAGATGACTTTTTTAATGTGATCACTGACGGTGTTAGCGTTAGGGACCGAAATCACGGACAGATGAAATAAACTACTAACAAAGTATTAAAGAACAATATGCTTAGAAGAGTATTCGCTTGTGAATTAAGACGTAAGTATTTCCAGAATTGAATTTCATGATAAAAATAAATTTCATATTACCCTTTCCATGTGCAAAAACAAAAAGAAATTTTATCAGATACAAGAAACGCTTCTTTCTAATTTTCTTCTCAAGTATCTAAAAGTGAACATCTTTTTATATAAAATTGGTTTATTTTTTTCACACTCTCTCCATGTTTACATATTTCTGTTTTCTTTCGCCTTTCATTTTATACATAAAGAGATGTTTATTTGTAGATGCTTGAGAAGAAAATGCGAGAGAAGCGTTTCTTGTATCTGATAAGATTTCTTTTGGTTTTTGCACATAGAAAGTGTACTTTGAATTTTATTAAGGTTCGCATTTAAAAGAATACAATTATAATATGGTAGCAATCATTAATTAAAACCTTTACGCAAAAAAACTATCCAAAGGTATTTAAATCAGCAAATATTGTGGTGTAGGTTGAAGTTTGTATTTTTTGGAGTAGAAAGAACATTTTGTAAGTTTAACCACGATGGTCAAGTGATAATTAACCAATTTTAACCAATTAGAAAATTTTTTGCTTTCAAAATAGTTTTAACTATCATTCAATTATTTAAATAGGCTATCTTTTTATGTTTGACTCAATTACACGGAAGAAATTGCTCGGATTTAGTGCGCCACAAACAGTACCTTGTTTTTAGGCCCTCTGTTTTTCCGCTATACCCAGTCACTTCAACTTGACAAGCAGATGCGTGGAACAATGAAATAACTCCATTCGGATGTGATTTTGTTTCTGGTGTTAGTACATCTATCGGTGTTGACTGATAGACACTGTCTTCGCTTTTATTCTCATTATTGGATGCGCCCACCATCAGGCGTGGTATTTTTAACTCAACTGGTTTCAAGAAATGCAATCCTCGAGGGCCACAGATTACGAGAGGCGTTATTAAACTGGGTGCATCCAAATTTTGACATTCACTTGTCTTGTTTGCCGGTATGTACACCTGCATAATATACAAAATATGGCTCAAAATGATGGTGACTGAAAATAATTTAGACTAAAATTTATTTGAATTATACTGAATTATTAGCAAGAAACTTTTAACCAAAGGCATTCATGTGTGTTCGGATAGTAGTGCTGACTCTTGATTTTATTTCAAATCCAACTTAACTTCACGATCATCAGTACCTTTCAAATGAATTTACAAATAAAATCTTTCACGCAATGTCGAAATCCAGCGCAGCGTCAATACGACAGGGAAAATCTTAATTTACAGAAATTAAGAAAATAAAAATAAAACATATGGAGGTCTATTCCATGATTGAAAGAAGGATCTCACACGAGATTATGACACTAATATTGTTGTTAAGCGAATGTTGTTAGTGGTTCAATGAAAATATCCAAAGTCACGATATTTTAGACTATGACTGGTGATAGCAGCCCTGTCTTAAGGCAAAAACAGTAATTTCTGCAAAATGCATGACATAAGTCATCATTTATCAGCGGCAAAGTATGTAGCATCAGTGTCAATATACTGCTGAAAGCACCGTACATTTTCTGGACAACAGTACAAAATCAATTTTAGATAGATGGATTGTTAATGTTTCGCTGTGTACACGAATGACGACACTTAGTGTGTGCTACTTATTTCTTTCCACAAAGATTCATTACATCAATCTTTAGCGGGCTGTTATTAATTTCTCCATCGAGTACGGAAATAATAACCATCAGGGTGGTGCTCCCTTTCTTCTCACCAAAGATTTATTACATTAATTCGTAACGGGCGGTTATTAGATTCTCTGCTGCATACACAAATAAGAACCACCAGTGTGGTGCAGCTTATTCTTCTCATCGAAGTTTAATCATATCAACTCTTGGCGTGCGTACATGGTTATTTGACGAACACTTTAGCAGGAGGGGCTAATATAGAATTATTATATGCATAATATGTTTTGGACATATTAAATTGGAAGAAGGAACCGGGAAATTAAATTCATATGACTTCGTCGAAAATTCATTGTCAGAAATTGAATGGCAAGTAAAATAAGTATTTGATTTATTATGCAGATTTCTCGGGCATAAATTAGATTTTGAGCAGGTCAACAAATTCAGTGTATGTGGGTTACATAACAGGGAGTTCCTGGTACTTTTCCGTCAAGTTTATATTCAACTTACTAGTGAGTGTATACTTTTGATGATGTTTATTAACGTTTGTTACGCAGCTTGTTTTAACCAGAAAACTAAAATACTAGTGTCATTAGTTGGGCATATGTCCAGCTTTTACATGCATAAATTTACTTTACAAGTCATACATTCTCCACAAAAATGAGGTAAGTAAAATGGCGCACTGCAGTTTGTACTACAGAACGAAAATTTCTTTGACAGCCAATCATACAGATGAAGTGAAAAGACCACCTTCACAGAAATCTGACTGCGCGGTCTCGATTGATAAAATTCGATCATCTTCAAGCCTTAAGAAGGAGACTGAGCGGAGTAATAAATGGTCACAAGGTGGATGTTAAAGTTAACCTGCCCCGGTTCGTTACTCTAAAATCATGGGAAGCGATATTGAATTATGCCAAGATTTGATTATATATATTGTTGGTAACTATTAAACATTACATAAGAAAGAAAATGAAAGACATCTGATTGAACGCTTCTGCCTTTATTGGAGATTCCTTCCCCATAAAATGGAAAAAAGTTTGATTTAGACTTAAAAATAAAGCTTTGCGTGCACGTTTGCGCGGAAGCTTATAGATTGAGTTTGATGTATTCGGTGATAATCTTATCAGTAACGGGCACCTGTAACCTATTAAAGATCCGCACGAACCGAACAATGAAATAAACATAGTTATGAATGCCTAAACATCACCTAAAAGTTGAAATAAAAGAGGCAATGAAACGTGTAAAAAATCGAAAGATATGCACTGACTTTCACAGATTTTTCAGTTAATTCATTGACTAAATTCACCTTTAAAATCCCTCTATCTTGCGAGAAAACAAAACACATATCAATCTGCATCCAATGATATCTAAAATAACTTTTATGTTTGAGGTCATTCTTTTTTATACTTATGTAGTAGAAGATTTTAATTACAGGATCAGATCATATTCCGTCCTGGTGAATGTAGATGGATTTATTTTACGTGAAAATATACAGCTAAATATATATCGCCATGCGAAAAACGTCACAGTCCAAAAAAAACTTTCTCAGTTTAATACAATTTAACAATAATTGATTGCGCGGGTGGTGGTAATAATTCTTTAAATCAAGTTTGTGAGCTTAAAGTAAACACCAATCCCATTGTATTTAACCAGTCGCCGAACAACATAACAAAACTACCGCCAGCCGCAAGGCACTGACGCGTTTCGACCTTCCATGATCATCAAAGCAAACTGATAATCGAGAATCAAACCGCATTGAATAAATATGGAAATCAAATTTAGATATGCGGCTCTCACATCTAGCAGTCTGGCATACATTGAACCTGACTGGAAATTTCGGCTGCACAATTTCTGTGCAGTCACGAATATTAAATGTTTGCAGCTTTATATCTAAATTTGATTTCCATATATGTTCAATGCGGTTTGATCCTCGATAGTCAGTTTGCCGTTTTACTCTGATGATGATCACGAAAGGTCGAAACGCGTCAGTGCGTTACGGTTGGCGGTAGTTTTGTTATGTTGTTTGACGACTGATTAAATACAATTGGATTGGTGTTTACTTCAAGCTCGCAAACTTGATTTAAAGAATTGTTACCACCACCCGCGCAATCAATTATTGTTAAATTGTATTAAACTGAGAAAGTTTTTTGTTGGATTTCTCAGTTTAATTTAGGCGAGGTGTGCAAAGATGCTTCACTGCAAGGAGGCTATTGTTTTTACTGTGTATTTTATACCCGGAATACAATTTATTGACGATATAAACACAACTTATTATAATCAAGATTGCGATCTTGATATAAGCACCTGACTCATTAATTACTTAAATATGTCAGTTTAAACTAAGAATTGTATAGTGTAGAAAAGACAACTAATCCACGAGACCGCTTTCGCCAAATATAGGGAACTCATCACGTACTGGCCAGAATTTGCCGCGGAGAGGGCTCAATTCTGGAGCACGTCTGGATGAATTGCATTTTCTACACTATAAAATTCTTAGATTATACTGACATATTTACTTAATTACTGGGTCAGGTGCTTATATCAAGACCGTAAACTTGATTATAATAATTGTTATCACCGCCCGCGTAAACAATGTTCGTTTAAATAATACATTTAGCTTTCTAACAAGCCTTTCAAAACGTTATGTATATTATCGTTTTGAGTCCAGATTAGGCGTCACGCTTGTCTTGAACTTCATCTTCTTTGCTTTTTATCAAAATCCAATGGTATTTTCCTCACTTTAGAGATTTGATGGAATATGTCTGCTTGATATTCGTAATCGAGGTCTTAAATTTCTGCAGAGAGTATTGTTGCTCCATCGGAAGCTCAACAGAATAAGATGTGCAGATTTTTCCGTTGCTTTCTTGAGCTTATTTTTTTACTAAAGCCAATTGTGCTTACCACACTGAGGAGTGCTGCCGAACAAAGGCCTGCTAAATAGGCGCAACTGAAGCCTTCAAATCATCCAGATATTTCTCTAACTTTTGTTCCAGTCGATTCGATCCTAGTCAATTTGAATTTCATTTCTCTTCAAGAATTACTTCTATAAAGCTGCAAAGCCACATTTATTCATAATTTGTACCAGCCCCACAGTTAGCATCATCGATGAACAGTAACTGGTTACTGTTTCAGACACCAATGCATAATCCTGGTTTAAATTTGTATCTTCATATATCCAATTGTCAAGACAGATGTACTTTGCTGCCAAATAAAATTTAATTATTATTATTATTATTATTATAATAATAATAATAATAATAATAATAATAATAATAATAATAATAATAATAATATGTTACGTAAAAGGGGAAAAAGTAGGTAATCTATTGCGTAGCGCTATCCTCATTTTTTTGTACCACTCTCAGACACTGCGGGCATTTGATTAGCGAATGAAGGTAGGTAAAATCTTGATTCATCTAAATTTTCAGGTGCTCAACTTGTATGCCTCTTTGATTGATGGGATTGGGGTTTATTTATAGCTCGCAAACTTGACTCAAAGAACTGTTGTCACCTTTTTAATTGTATGGCTTATGTAAATATAGCAAAAACTGTAAAGTGTTTATGTTTGTGACTGCACAGGAATTGTTTATCCGACATTTCCAGTCAAATACGATGTTCGCGAGACTACTAGAAGTGTGAACTATATATTTGACTTTCGTTACATATATAAATTGCAGTTTCACCCTCGTTGGTTAGTTTTCTGTAGTGCTCTAATGATCATCAATGAAGGTCAAACCGCGTTATTACGTGTGACTGACGGTATTTTTGCTATGTCGTTCAACGATTGGTTAAATAAAATAGGATTGGTGTTTAACAAAAGCTCACAAACTTGATTTAAATGGCCAATGTTCTTGTCTGAAAATTCCTTACTAGAATATTTTTACTTAGAACTCACTAAATTATGTTTTAATTCTCCAGTAAGCCAAGGTTAATATGATGGAGAGAATGCGCTCTTTTAAGATATAAGATTTTTAAAATAAAAATACATGAGTAAATTTTTCACGTATTTGCAAACCAGGTATCATGAAAATGTAGTTTGATAAAAAAGATGGTTCGAACTAAATGATCGTAGGTTAGATCCCGACGTTAGTCATTGTCAAAAGGATATATCTGAGTATCGCAGTTCGACTGACTACACAACGTAATCAAATAAACTACTCCTTCCACATAATAACATCTGTAGTGTGTAATTCATAAGTTATATAATTCAATTCATTGATAAAATTTACGGAAAATCTCAATTTTACTTTTAAATATAAGTAGCCTGATGTTTATAGAAAGAAAACAGAATTTTAATTGGTCTATTTGAGGCATAAGAATATATTATTTCGCGTATCAACGTCGACAACCACATCAGTTTATCTTTTGAAACCAGTACGCCGTCCATATCTTCGAAGCTGTTTTAGTTAGGACGATAAGGTCTAACATTCTACCTTTTATTCATCGTTATGTGTATACTTATATTTTAAGTCCGCATGGTCTTTACACATTGAATAAACTCCATGTGAAAAGAAGGAGACTGTAAATCACTTACCTTGTTAGAATCCGAATTTTGCAAAGCCATTAGCGCTCCTCCTTTTGTACATTGTTTGACAGGTTCTGTTTTGACAAAGCATTTCGTTTATGCAAACGATTACCACTGTCGCACTTCGATAGTTATAGAAAAGTTAACTGACTGCCTTTGGTATGAGCTTCACCAGATGCTATTAAAAAAGCTTTACTTTCGATGTAGATAGTATGCAATTGATTTATTGTTCCCATACTAACATTGTCTGATTGTTGATGTTTTGCAATTATCACTGATAAAATTCGTGCTACACTACGTTTAAGATGTGGGGACATAACATGTCTTTACACAAAATTTACTTTTCTTATGATCAGTCTAATTTTTGTTTAGTTGGAGTTTTTTTATAAAAGTTATTACCGTTTTAAGACATTAATACTGATAATAACTTTTTTGATCATATGCCGATTATGTTGTTGTTTACATTGGTCTAGCCACGGTTGCTATCGACAAATCTGTTAATTAAAAACCCAACGATTAAATTGTAACCAAGGCGACACTTCTAGATACACATTTCGTTAATGTTTTTCCATTTAGACATGCCTATGTTGCAGATGACGAGGGTTTTATTTGCATTTTAAATTAAAGATAGGGCACATTTTGATCGACTACTAGCTATCAAGGTGTTGCATTAGCTAATTTTGAAGCCGAGAATGCTTCGAAGACCCTATTTAGGGCTGACATGAATACATGATAAAGTCCACGCAGAAGTGCACGAATTGACACGAAACAAGATCATTAGAAAGAAGGAAGCAGTAGTCGAGCTGCGGAAGAAATTAGGAAATAATTATCATCTGTAATTCGTACTAATAAAGGGATGCATTTTCTACGACTAAACTCTTATAAATATTTAATTAAATATAAAGCATATCTAGTAAAATGAATTCTTGTGATGGTTTGGACACATTGATCAGGAAATTGGCATCACAGAAAACAAATTTAACTGCAGAATTAAGGGTGATTAAGTCAAGGCTGGATGAAACAGTCGAAGTAATCTCTGAGAGAATCCACATAAAAGACTTAATGATAATGAGGGACCAGAGTACAAGGTTATATTACTTTTGTATGTGACAGTTTAGCATTTAATGATCAAATATCCAGGCTTCGTTCGTTTAAAGCGCGTCTTTTTAGTAAAATGAACTAGAAATAATAAGTATTTCCAATTAATTTCTGTTGCTCAACAGCTGCTTCCATCATTCTCGTGAATTTGATTAATCGTATTTCGTGCACTTCCGCGAGAAAATTTCACTTGTATTCATGCTAACTCTAAATATGTCCATTAGAGCGTTCTCAGCGTCAATGTTGGCAACGGAAACAGCTCTCATATCTGCAGAAATTTTCCCTGAAACCCTGCTTAAGCGATTAAGTGCTTCAGTGCGAGGTCCGCCAAGCATGTTGATGAAACCGATTTTGTGCTCTGCGTGCACCCTTTATACTCTATACAGGCGATTATTGATAGAATATAGTGCCATTGGTTCCACCTTCATCACCATTATAGTCCCTGGATGGTAGGCGAGCAAATGTAGGTCGTCGGACATAGATTTGTCGCAGTATTGCACACACAGCTTGGTTTAGCTTATGGGGGCGTTCTTGAATATCTGTTATGGTGCAGCACAAAATGAGTTCAGGAGTTATGGGTTCACTTGGCAGTCGTATTTGCTCTACGTGACCATGGTTGCCGGAGCAAATGCCGTAGCTGTTGATAGTGTAAATCGCATCGCCCGCTCGACCAAATAGAATTTATCTCGCCAGGGCCTCGCAGCCTCGTTGAAACAACATCGCAATACTTCTTTCATCATCCGGTGTGCTCGTTCAGCCGTCGCGTTAGTCTGAGTGTGATAAATGGTTGCCCAGGAAGTCTTTATGTCAAGGTTCATGCACCACTAATTAAAACCACTTGATTCCAACTGTGTACCGTGGTCAGCAACAATAACCTTTGATGCCCCAAGTTGATTGAGTCAACTCTCTTCTATGCAATTTAAAATAATTTATGTTGGGATCTGATTAAAACCAAACTGGTAAACTTATCGATCATGGAAAAAACAGGCCACCCAGCCACGAACCACAAACAGCGGACCTGTTGTGTCCACCTATATTGGTTGGGCCGTGCATGCGCATTCCCCCGGTATTTATTATCAGTGTATCATCCAGACGAGACATAATTTTACCTCATTTTTAATTTGTAAATATGCCACAAATGCATTAATTTGTAATCATTTATATATAGTATTTTGCTGGGATAAAGAGCGTCGATTTAGTAAAACAAATTACAAATAATAATGTTTTATGTTCACTTCAGCTCGAAGTCTGCTTTCATCATTGTTCTGCCTACTTCATCCTAACACGGGCGCTTTTGCGAGGAATTTCTGTTGAAATAATGCTAGCCCTAGATAGGACCCTTTGTGCGTTCTTAGTCTCAAAAGGTAGCTATTGCTACATCTTCCCCCTCAGGAATCGGCATAGGCACCCTGCTTAAACGATCAAGTGCACAGCTCGTGGTCCATCAGGCATGCTAACAGTAACTGAATTGTGCTCTGAGTCCACCCTGTCTACGCGATACGGCCTTTCATTGACAGCCTGCAGTGCCATGGGCTCGACCTTCGCGACCATGACATAGTCGCCGACCTTTAGGCGAGTGCGTGTCATTTGCCTTTCATAGTCTTGTCACTGTATGGCGTCAACATAATCAGTTAACTGTTTTAGACGCTCCTGAATATCCGTTATGGTGCAGCGCTCATTGGATCCTTGGATTACAGTTCACCTAGCAGTGTTATGTGCCCTCCATAGAGCATTGTCTTTGGAGCGAATCCTTTAGCTGTTGAGACTGTAAAGAGCATGGCCCGCTCGACTAAATGTAATTTGTCTCTCCAGGATCCCGGGTTCTCGTGGCACCAACATCGCAATACCTCTTTCATCGTCCGGTGTGCACGCTCAGCCGTCGCGTTTGTCTGCGGGTAACAAGTAGCTGCGGGAATGCTATTTTAAGGGCTTTGCACCACTGATTCAATTCTCTCGACTCGAATTGTAGCCCTTGGTCGGTAACAATTAATTATGGTGCACAAAATCGACGGAGCCATCGCACTTCTAAGCACGTTATAATTTTATCTGTTGTGATCTTCTTCAGTGGTACAAACTCGGCCCATCGGGTAAACTTATCGACATGGATAACAAATAGGACACCCAACCAAGAACTACCAGCAGTGGACATTCCAGGTCGATATGCAGCAATCGGAGTGACCTTTTCTATTTTTTGTGGCTTACAACGTTAGCATGTAGTGCACTGTTGACAACAGCTACGAATTTCTTTGGACATGCAAGGCCAATACAATCGTGACTGCAATGTCTCAATGAGTCGCCCGGCACAGGGATGTCCCAAAGTTTCATTCCAAAAGGCCATCAATTCTGTTCTTATAGATTCTGGCACAAACCATTAAACTGTTTTTCCTTCTTTTCGCACCAACAGGCCGTTTTGTAGGCTCAAAATTTTATATGGTGCGGACACAACTGTGTCGTTTCCTAACTGGTTGACTATTTCCTGGCATGTGGCATTCTTTCTCTGTTCTTCAGAGACTTTCATAAGTGGCGAAACAAGCACAGCGGAAATTCTGCTGAACGCATCGGCTGCTGCATTCTCGACCCCGGCTCTATGATGAATTGTTACATCGTATTCTTCCAGCTATTCAATGGCTCTGTGTATTCGTTTCTTCTCAATACTCAGTGATATCCAATGTACTAGTGCTTTGTGGTCGGTAAAGACGCCTATGAGTCCCCCTATGACAAAATATCTAAACTTCCGTAGCGCCCAATGTTCGGCAAGTAATTTCTGCGCTTTCTGTGACGGTATAGTTCTGTTCCGCCTTGAGTGAGGTGTGAGACTTATATATTGCGCAGGACGTCCGTCAGCTTGTAACACCGCTCCTATCCCAATATCTGTTGCGTCTGTAACAATTGACATATTACCTACCGGGAAAGTAAAAATAGTTGCTTCTATTACTTTCTGCTTGCATAGCATAATCGATTCTTGAGCCTCCTCCGTTGGCGAAACGGTATCTTGGCACTAGTTATCTTGGATAAAAGGTTACTGCACGTAACCGCCATTACTTACTGAGGTATGGTCTATGATCACCATACCAAATAAAGCCGGCGCAATTGTCTTCTAGTAGTAGGTACCGGATAATGGTTGATAGGATGTACATTCGAATCTAATGGCATACATCCCTCCACTGAGTCTGAGTGACCCAGGAACCACACTTCCCCACCTATCTGAACTTTTACTAGATTAAAGTGTAATCGCCATTTTGCAGCCTAACACGTAATTCGTGTTTAGTAGTGGCCCATATAATAACATCGTCCATGTAAGCCTTTGTACAAGTTAAGTCAGACACGAAAGAGTCCATCATTCTTTGGAACACTTTCGGTGCGTTTTTAAGACCAAATGGTACCAGTGAATTGAATATGACCTTGAGGTACCTGCACCACATGGGCTAACGGGGCTATGGCGGTGGTGTCACCAGGGCGTGATGGATTTCCGACCGGCAATCGGATCTCCTATAAAATACTACATGAGCCCGACGACGGCACCATGACTCGGCGTGTGTTCCCCGCCACAAAAGGGTTCAACAGCCACAGGATTACATGGACTCCTGGACAGTACCCCGTACTTCCGAATGGCGAATGAGCTCTCAACAGCCACTGGCAACCATGCAACTTACTGCTGCCTTGCAGACTGCGCTTGGATGTGCAAAGGCTAGAGGTGCGTCCTCGATCAAAAAGCCGAGTGGTGAGGGGACACCACTTGTACCAAATTCCCAAGAAACTCCATGAAATGTCACTGGAGCCGGCTTATCCTCCAAAAGGAGTCAGCCGCAGTAAAGTAAAGTAAAGTATTGGTCTAATGACCGCACGCCTATTTGCCACAATCGCTGTTTAAGATCAAGCACGGCAAACCATTTGCCTCCCGCTAGCTGTAGGAACAGATCACGCAGAGCCGGCATGGAATACGGGTCAGGTTTAGTCACTGAGTTTAATTTCCGGAAATCAGCCGCCGGTCGGAGCGAACCATCCTTTTTCGTAACGTAAACCATCGGAGCTCGAAAAACAGATGAAGACGGTTCAAGAACGCCGGCTTCTATCATTTCTTGGGTTGCTCGAGTCGCTGCTATTAATTTCCTTGTAGGAGCATCACATACTTTTGGTGATTCTTAACCTTCAATTAGTTTAAACTGATCGACCGTCGGCTCTACACGCGCTGCAATCAGGCAGTTGGAATATAATGTTTTATTGGGTTTGAAGATTCTTCCACTACTCGGGCCGAAATTTGAAGATCCCGAAGTCTCTCTTCCAGGCCTCCCTGGGCGCTGGATATTGCATCGTATCTCATAGGATCCAGCAGCATAAATATGATGGCCTCATGCTGTTGCACC
This sequence comes from Eudiplozoon nipponicum, assembly GCA_029291075.1. Lineage (NCBI taxonomy): Eukaryota > Metazoa > Platyhelminthes > Monogenea > Mazocraeidea > Diplozoidae > Eudiplozoon > Eudiplozoon nipponicum. The sequence continues at coordinate 118,915 of JAQBSW010001250.1, read as the reverse complement.
TCGGGTAAATACTCAGTTAGCTTGGAGAACCACCGTTTGATGCGTGCCATGGTATCAAGGGGCATCTGACCCAGTAATGGTTTGAGACTGTAAAATACTGAAAACGCCTCCTGAGGCCAGGCTCGGAAGTGATTCAACACTCGTATTTTGTACTCTTCATACGTGAGTTCGACCGGCAAATCCAATTGGACTGCTACTGTCCGGTCCACTAATTCCTGGACAGCTACACGCACAATAGGTGCTTCTAATGTAAATTCTTGGGCTCGAACTGATGCTTCAAATTTTTCGAATTACAACTGTGGTCTTTCCACATCCAATGGTGCCAACATGGGCTTAAATTCTGATGGCGGTCGGAAAAAATCTGGTCGATTCGGCTGAAAACACCGGCATATTGCTTTCTGATTCCTCTTCGGCGCGGTCGCTATTGTTGTGTTAACCTATATTGGTTGTTCCGTGCACGCGGATTCCCTCTGTATTTATTATAAAAGTATTATCCAGACGAGACTTAATTATGCCTAATTCTGCAGTCAAATTGTTCAGTTGTGCAGTCAGTCCTTGAATCAACGTTTCCAACCCATCAGAAGCCATTTTTAAAGACACCAGACATGCTTTATTTTTAATCAAGTATACTGTATTTTCTCGGATAAAGAGCGTCGATTTATTAAAACAAATTTACAAATAATAATTATTTTATGTTCACTTCAGCACGAATTTTGCTTCTATCATTGTGTTGCCTACTTCATCCTAATACGGGAGCTTCCACGAGGACTTTCTTTTGAATTAATACTAGTCCTAGATAGGATCCTTTGTGCGTTTTTAGTCTGAAGGTGGCTATTCCTACAGGACCCACCACATTGTAGTAAGAAAATATTTTCCTGTAATGGCAATAAAAGCAGTCGGGTTGACTTTTTATATTTTATGTGGCTTACAACACTGACATGTAATTCACTTTACAATTAAACAATAATTGATTGCGCGGGTGGTGGTAACAAATAAAATGGGATTGGTGTTTATTTCAAGCTCGCAAACTTGATTTAAAATATGTAAATCACTGTTCACAAGAGATACTAATCGCTTTGGGAATATCGGGCCAAAACAATTCTGACTGCAATGTTTCGCTGAGGCGCCCAGCGCCGGGATAAACTAGTGTTTTATGACAAAAAGCCATGAAGTCTGAATGTATAGACTACGTCACAGATCATTTCATTGTTTTTCCTTCTATTTGCATCAGTAGCCACTGTTGCAAGGTCAACACTTTATATGGTGCGGACACCGATGTGCGATTTTTAACTGGCTGACAATATCTTGGCATTATTGACATGTTCTTCGAAGGCGTTGATAAATGGCAATATTCAAACAGTAGAAATTCTGCTGAATGCATCGTCTGCTGCAGTCTCAATATCGGCTCGACGGTGAATTATTACATCGTATTCCTAGAGAGCTTCAATAGCTCGTTATACTCATTTCTTATCAAGATTTAGTGATCGCCAATGTACTAGTGGTAAAAACCTCTACATACCTGCCGATGACAAAATATCTCAATTTTAGTAGGATTCAATGTATGAACAGTAGTCCTTTTTTGGTGACAGTATAGTTTTGCTTCGCTATAGTGAGAATGCGAATTATATGTTGCCTCGGACGTCCGTCGGTTTTTTTATATTGCTCCTATTTCAATATTTGTGAATGGCTCATGATCGAAGGCCTCTAACATCCATTGCATTACCAGAGTTGCTGCTGCGATTTTCATTGGAGGTGCACCATAAACGTTTGATCCTTAGTAGCCATCGTTTAATTTTAGCCGTAAGCAATCGACCGTTGACCCGGAAAAAGTGGTGCCTGAATAAAATTTTGTACTGGCTACAAAAATCTTTGCACCACCCATTCAGCCGTCTTTTCTCCTCTTGCACCGGAGTCCTTTATATTGTATGAAACTCGTATTATTTGGCTTTGGCAGGCTTAAGTGTTTACTCTCAATGTTAATGGTCTCAACCCATTTTCTAATAAAGTCCAAACACAACAGGTATATTTTGATATTCTCTGCACTAAAAGACCTAAGATAGATATAATCTTTAATTAATACATTAGTGCACCATTCGCCCGCAGCCCCATTGATACGTCAGATACCTGACACTAATTCGCTCTCGTAGGCTGTACTTTGTTTAAAGGCCAAGCCACGGGTAATACCGAAACATAAGGTCCACTATCGAATTGCATTATCATAGATTACGTTGAAGAGTTCTAAAATTTTAAACTTCAACAATATACTTACGCGTGGCAACGTTTCATTGACTTCTTTTTCGTCGAGGGCCATCTGATTCTGTGCAGGCTCAAGATGCTCTGCTAATCTTCTTCCGCCGATACGTAATCTTGAGCACCCACCTCAGTTACAATCATTTGTGAGGTGGTGGACTGGGCTGGCTTATTGAAATGACAGTACACTTGGAGATCTATACTGACATTGATACCCCTAAACAATAATTGATTGCGCTGGTGGTGGTAACAATTCTTTAAATCAAGTTTGCGAGCTTGAAGTAAACACCAATCCCATTGTATTTAACCAGTCATCGAACAACATAACAAAACTACTGCCAGCTGCAACGCACTGACGCGTTTCGACCTTCCATGATCATCATCAGAGTACGACGGCAAACTGACTATCGAGGATCAAACCGCATTGAATATATATGGAAATCAAATTTAGATATGCGGCTCTCACCTCTAGCAGTCTCGCATACATTGAACTTGACTGGAAATGTCGGCTGCACAATTTCTATGCAGTCACGAACATTAACTGTTTGCAGCTTTCGCCACATATACATATATAGGCAATACAATTTAAACAATAATTGATTGCGCGGGTGGTGGTAACAATTCTTTAAATCAAGTTTGCGTGCTTGAAGTAAACACCAATCCCATTGTATTTAACCAGTCATCGAACAACATAACAAAACTACCGCCAGCTGCAACGCACTGACGCGTTTCGACCTTCCATGATCATCATCAGAGTACGACGGCAAACTGACTATCGAGGATCAAACCGCATTGAATATATATGGAAATCAAATTTAGATATGCGGCTCTCACCTCTAGCAGTCTTGCATACATTGAACTTGACTGGAAATGTCGGCTGCACAATTTCTATGCAGTCACGAACATTAACTGTTTGCAGCTTTCGCCACATATACATATATAGGCAATACAATTTAAACAATAATTGATTGCGCGGGTGGTGGTAACAATTCTTTAAATCAAGTTTGCGTGCTTGAAGTAAACACCAATCCCATTGTATTTAACCAGTCATCGAACAACATAACAATACTACCGCCAGCTGCAACGCACTGACGCGTTTCGACCTTCCATGATCATCATCAGAGTACGACGGCAAACTGACTATCGAGGATCAAACCGCATTGAATATATATGGAAATCAAATTTAGATATGCGGCTCTCACCTCTAGCAGTCTCGCATACATTGAACTTGACTGGAAATGTCGGCTGCACAATTTCTATGCAGTCACGAACATTAACTGTTTGCAGCTTTCGCCACATATACATATATAGGCAATACAATTTAAACAATAATTGATTGCGCGGGTGGTGGTAACAATTATTTAAATCAAGTTTGCGAGCTTGAAGTAAACACCAATCCCATTGTATTTAACCAGGCGTCGAACAACATAACAAAACTACCGCCAGCTGCAACGCACTGACGCGTTTCGACCTTCCATGATCATCATCAGAGTACGACGGCAAACTGACTATCGAGGATCAAACCGCATTGAATATATATGGAAATCAAATTTAGATATGCGGCTCTCACCTCTAGCAGTCTCGCATACATTGAACTTGACTGGAAATGTCGGCTGCACAATTTCTATGCAGTCACGAACATTAACTGTTTGCAGCTTTCGCCACATATACATATATAGGCAATACAATTTAAACAATAATTGATTGCGCGGGTGGTGGTAACAATTCTTTAAATCAAGTTTGCGAGCTTGAAGTAAACACCAATCCCATTGTATTTAACCAGTCATCGAACAACATAACAAAACTACCGCCAGCTGCAACGCACTGACGCGTTTCGACCTTCCATGATCATCATCAGAGTACGACGGCAAACGGACTATCGAGGATCAAACCGCATTGAATATATATGGAAATCAAATTTAGATATGCGGCTCTCACCTCTAGCAGTCTCGCATACATTGAACTTGACTGGAAATGTCGGCTGCACAATTTCTATGCAGTCACGAACATTAACTGTTTGCAGCTTTCGCCACATATACATATATAGGCAATACAATTTAAACAATAATTGATTGCGCGGGTGGTGGTAACAATTCTTTAAATCAAGTTTGCGAGCTTGAAGTAAACACCAATCCCATTGTATTTAACCAGTCATCGAACAACATAACAAAACTACCGCCAGCTGCAACGCACTGACGCGTTTCGACCTTCCATGATCATCATCAGAGTACGACGGCAAACTGACTATCGAGGATCAAACCGCATTGAATATATATGGAAATCAAATTTAGATATGCGGCTCTCACCTCTAGCAGTCTCGCATACATTGAACTTGACTGGAAATGTCGGCTGCACAATTTCTATGCAGTCACGAACATTAACTGTTTGCAGATTTCGCCACATATAAATATATAGGCAATACAATTTAAACAATAATTGATTGCGCGGGTGGTGGTAACAATTCTTTAAATCAAGTTTGCGAGCTTGAAGTAAACACCGTTCCCATTGTATTTAACCAGTCGTCGAACAACATAAAACTACCGCCAGCTGCAACGCAATGACGCGTTTCGACCTTCCATGATCATCATCAGAGTATGACGATATTTCCAGTCAAGTTCAATGTATGCGAGACTGCTAGAGGTGAGAGCCGCATATCTGATTTTGATTTCCATATATATTCAATGCGGTTTGATCCTCGATAGTCAGTTTGCCGTCGTACTCTGATGATGATCATGGAAGGTCGAAACGCGTCATTGCGTGGCAGCTGGCGGCAGTTTTGTTATGTTGTTCGACGACTGGTTAAATACAATGGAATTGGTGTTTACTTCAATCTCGCAAACTTGATTTAAAGAATTGATAACCCTAGGCAATGTATTGGTTACAGCTGGTATTTTTACATATTTAGACTGCTGCCAAGTCACTGGCTGACGCTGTCCATCCTTAAATTGATGTGTATGTCACGAAGAATTCCAAGAAGTAAGTCTGTTGTGCCCACCTATATTGGTTGGGTCGTTTACGCGGATTACACCAATATGTATTATCAATGCATCATCCAGACGAGACTTAATTATACCTAATTCTGCAGCCAGATTGTTCATTTGTGCAGTCAGCCCTTGAATCAAGGTTCCCAACCCATCAGAAGCCATTTGGAGACTTACCACACATGCTTTATTTTAATACGGCAGGTCTACTAACAGTTTAAATTTTACTGCCTCTATACGGTCCACTAATTCCAGGACAGTCACGCGTAGAATTTGTGCTTCTAACGATTAGACTTTTGCTTGAACAGATGTATCAAATTATTTCTAACAAAACTGTGGCCTTTACATATCCAAGTGTGCAACCATAGCCTTATATTCTGATGAAGACCGAAAACAACTAGTCGATTATTATGTAAATAATAGCAGAGGTTTGTCTACAGCCACCTGGGCTCGATCAATGTTGTTCTTATCATAAATAATAGTTAGGTATTATATGCCGATTATCTCGGAGTTTATTATGCTTTTTTCATCAAGTCCTGACTTAATTATCCACAACTCTACCGTGACGTTTTTTATCTGCGTCAACAATATCCCGACCAATGCTTCAAACAATCACAAGCCGTTCTACTAGATGCATCCGATGTATTTCTAATCTATTATTTATAGGACTTTGTTCGTATTTAACCAGTGGTTATTAATTACAAGGATACTTATAGTATCGCTTTTTATTAGATCTAGCATGCGTCTTATACAGCATTTTACTCAAATGTCTTATTTTGCCATTTTCCCCATTCTATTAACACTAGTCCGTATAACAAGTACGTGATCATTTGAAGCAGTTTGACACAATTAAAAGAAGTGTGCTCAATTTAACTCGATTGAAAACGCCAGAGCCAGTAAGCGGTAATATTTCTATTCTGTATTACTGGTTATTAAATTTGATTGGCGTGTATTTTTATCTAAGTAACTGCTTTTAAATGACCAAAAATATTGCTCACTTTTATATAAATCAGCTGTCTACTCAATGGAGGCAGTGCCCCACCAGGAATGCGTAGAACAACCGAGTGCTCCGGCAAACTCAGTACACCTCCATCTCGTCCGAATTCGGCGGAGCATTGAGCAACCAGAACCCCAGGCGGAGCTGCTTGTATAATGTCTTTTTGTGTTTCTTGTAGTCGGTCTGGTGCTTTGAGAACATTTGGTTCAGTTTCCTTCGAATAATATTTGCATGTATTTTGATTTCTTAGATCATTTTTTTTCACTGTATTTAATCTTTCTCTTGATGATTTTATTTTTTTGTTAGTCTTTGCACCATCGACGACATGCATTGAATCGTAATACGCAGCGTTTAGAATTTCACTAGTTCCAGGATATGCGGACGTTCGATCTTTGATATCTACAAAAAAATTAGCAGGGTGGAGAGTTTAACTAAATAAAAACATGTCAGATTACTACATACAGATAATTTTTAAAAGCTCGAAGGGCAACATAAGATTAAAAAAAACCGTAATTAAGTTTATCCAACTAAAAAATTCTAATACTCACAGATTTTAGAATTATTCGTGATATTAACAATTTATTTGATCTATGTTTTGATTAACAAAGGCTGAATTGCAGTTGTTTTACTATAATCAAGGTTGCGATCGAGATATAAGCACCTGACTCATTAATAAATTACATGTCAGTATAAACTAAGAATTGCCTTTTCTACACTATACAATTCTTAGTTTATACTGGCATATAGAAGTAATTAATGGGCCAGGTGCTTATATCAAGATCGCAACCTTGATTATACTAATTATTATCACCACCCGCGGAACCAATGTTCGTTTAATCATATAAATGTTCATTTCAATACCACTTCTCCATGTAGCGTGGTGTCTGTTGTATAATGACAGATTGGGGATGGTTAGTTGGAACTTCAGGTCTACAGAGATGCTATATAGGCCCTATCTAAATGAAAAGTTAACCAAAAAAACATTTTATGACGAAAGAAAAAACAAGAGTATTGAAGAAATTAGAAAATGGTATAAAACCTGGATTTTTATGTGATTTACTACCGACTGATATTGATAAACCTGTGCTTAACTTATCAAAAATACCAATAGATCAGCTAAAAATGGAGGCACTATCGGTGGGCCGAGATTATGGAATACATCATTCTAATAAATGCGATGTTCAGTTTGAGGCAGCATTTGAAATGCTATTTGAACAAACAGCTGACTTAGAATCTACCAGTATTGATTATAAAAATTTGTTCAAGGCTACAATAGTTGATCAGGCTTCACAGAGCAGCATGCATTGACAAAGTAACATCTAGATGCGCTTAGAGCTATCAGAAGAAATGCAGACATCAAAATACTACGCGCTGATAAAGGCAAGATCGTTGTTATAACGGACAAATCAGACTACTTACAAAAGATGGAAAACGTGTTGAATGACAATACAAAATTCACGTGTCTAGACGATAAATCAGATGAAATAGACAAAGTGGAGTAGAAAGTAATAAATGAAATTAAGATCTTGACAGATGCCAGTTTAATTGATGAGGCCACTGCACAAAAGCTCCAGCCAGTTGGATCATCTACACCGAAAATGTACGGATTACCAATTTTACCAATGGTCAATTCTCCGTTTCATGCATTAGCTAAATGGATAGTTCGTATACTTCAACCAATGCGCAAACTACTAGGTAATTGTTCAAGTATGTATTAGGTTTTGCGAACCTAGTAACAAATTAGTTCAGTTGTGACCAGAAGGATATACCAAAGGCAGCATGAACGGAAAGTATAATCTCATGCACACTCGTTTCGTGCTTACTGGCGACTCATCAGTAGGAGCCGGTATTACGCCCTTTAACCACTATATATTTGGTAGAAGAATGTGGAATAATAGGACGGTACAATCTCCTAGACGAATGTGTAAACCTGTAATAGTGAAGCTAACATAATCTAAAGTCAACGACAATACGACTTCAATGCTAACTCACACTATATAATATATATACCGAGTCTCTAAAGGATACTAACACTATGGCTATTGTGTTAGTAACTGATACCTTTTTTGAAATCGATGAGTACCGGATACTAACACTATGGTTTCCGAGTCGGTACATGATACCAACCTGATGGATATAAATTTATGCTAAAGTTCACTCAAATTGAGAATTACAACAATTTCCGAACACCTGTTACTCCAGTTAAACCATACACTCTGGTCTTCATCGATATCAGTTATCACATTTCGCGGTAAGCATGACATCATTCAATTCAATATATTACAGTTAAATACTGTTTGTTGCGAAGAACTAATATATATGCAAGTATGTATTAGGTTTTGCGAACCTAGTAACAAATTAGTTCAGTTGTGACCAGAAGGATAAACCAAAGGCAGCATGAACGGAAAGTATAATCTCATGCACACTCGTTTCGTGCTTACTGGCGACTCATCAGTAGGAGCCGGTATTACGCCCTTTAACCACTATATATTTGGTAGAAGAATGTGGAATAATAGGACGGTACAATCTCCTAGACGAATGTGTAAACCTGTAATAGTGAAGCTAACATAATCTGAAGTCAACGACAATACGACTTCAATGCTAACTCACACTATATAATATATATACCGAGTCTGTAAAGGATACTAACACTATGGCTATTGTGTTAGTAACTGATACCTTTTTGAAATCGATGAGTACCGGATACTAACACTATGGTTTCCGAGTCGGTACATGATACCAACCTGATGGATATAAATTTATGCTAAAGTTCACTCAAATTGAGAATTACAACAATTTCCGAACACCTGTTATTCGTTTACCGATTCGTTTGAGATTGTGAACAAAACTCAAGATATAAATGTTAAAATGAAGATTATGGTATCTTTGTTTAAAAATATCCAAACTGATGAAACTATTAACATTATAGTCAAAGCGGTGGAACACGACATATTACCATCGCTGGTGCCAGGTCACACTCTACACAAGCCAATCTAATTACGCACGAAATACGTACGATTTCGTTTTAATGGAAGCATCTATAAACATACTGATTTTGTGGCAATGGGAGCCCTTTTATTTCAGTTTTGGCTGAGATTTTTCTAGGGTATCTAGAGAACACAACATTAAAGAATGAAATAAGTAAATGTACTCATGGATGATATTTTCCTTGTCTTTAAGAACAGGTCGCAATTACAAACATTGTTTTAAATTTTCAACAAAGCACATAAGAATATCGGTTGCACGTCAGATCACGAGAAACATTATTGTCTGCCTTTCTATTAAAGAAAGAAACTAATGGTGAATTAAATAGAACAATTTACCATAAACCTACATAATCTGCACAGTATTTGCATTGCAGCAGTTTTGTGCCATTTCAATATCAATTATCAACAGATCGTGGTTGCTTTTCAAGAATCGACAGGTTGGTTAGTCAAGGTTCATAAGAAAACGAATATACTAATCAATAAACGATTTAATGTATAATGGTTATCGTAGATAATTAATTGAATCTATTATTAAAAGGGGAAGTAAAAAACAGACGTTTTTCGGACCAGAAAAGAAAGCAGTCTACCTGAACATCCTATTTAAGAGAGATGCAGTTTCCCGAGTAGCAAAAAAATGTTGAAGGGGCATTAACACGCACATTTAATGCAGCTAAACTACGAGTTTTATTTAAGGTAACACACTTTCTGTTACCAGAAATAAAAGCGAAACAACCGTTTAATACGATATATTACATATATATATGTACCAAGTATACATGCGCCAGTTGCTGATCAACTTACGTAGGCCGATCGACCAGATGGTTAATTACTCGAATCAGAGAACATTGCAGCTTAAACGCCTGTTTAAATTCAAATGGTGAATAAACGTCGGTAATTGCCGAGCTGGTGAGGGGACACCACTTGTACCAGAATTCCCAAGAAACTCCATGAAATATGGAGTCGGCTTATCCTCCAAAAGGAGTCAGCCGCAGTAAAAAAAAAAGAATTGCGCAACACATTGTTGAAACCGCACACATAAGTTCTCCAGACGTAGTATTTAAAATAATTACTAAATGCAAAAACAGAAGGGAGTTAGCCACATACGAAGCTTTATGGATAAACAAATTGCAGCCGGATTTATGCAAGAAAAACAAGCATGTTCAGGCATTGCGCTTGAACTAGTGGCGACGCACACAATTGTTTTGTTGTTCCTTTATTTCACATTCCCTTCATATTAACATTCTTCTATCTTGTATTGACTTTCAATTTATATATAACGAGATGTTCATTGGTAGATACTTGAGGAGAAAATGAGAAAGTAGCGATTCCTTTATCTGATAAATATTCATTTTTGCACATGGAAAGGGTACTATAGACAAAAAAAAATTAGTTAGAATGTAACTGAAAATTGTGTGTGGTGTGCGTCAGGGTATCTCAGTGGATATAAAAACAAAATCCTAAGCAGACGTATCCAAGTACCAGCTCTTTCCTTGCAAATGTTGTACAGTACGGGAGGAGTTCCCAATAAGTACGAAATCGGTCTACTAGTTGAATTGCCTTTTCTACATTTTGAAATACTTAGTTTATATTGAAAAACGTTTGAACATAATGGGTCAGGAGTTTATTTCAAGATCGAAAATTTGATTAAAATTAATTGTTATCACAGCCCGCGCAATCAATGCCCGTTTAATCAAATAAATGATTGTTTCAATACCACTTCCCCCATTAAGCGTGGTGTCTGTTCTATAATGACAGATTGAGGATGGTTAGTTGGAACTTCAGATCTAAAGGGATGCCATATAGACTCTACATAAAGGAAAGGAAAAAATAGTTAATATGTGACTGAAAGTTGCGTGTGTGGTGCGGCAGGGAGTCGCAGTGGTTAGAGAACGAGATTCCGAAGACGTGCCGAGGTTCGAGCCCTGTACGCGGCACATTCTGGACAGTACGTGATGAGTTACGAATAAGGAAGAAACAGGTCAACTGGATGAATTGTGTTTGCTACACAACACAATAATTAGTTTATGCTGACAAATGTATGTATATAATGGGTCAGGAGTTTTTTCCCAATGCTGCAACCTTGATTAAAATTAATTGTTATCACCCGCGCGAAAAAACCTTCGTTTAATATGAAAAATGTTTGATTATTTTCCTTTTATTAATATTAGAAACCTTTCGTGGTGTTTAAGGACCCTTAAGTAATATGTTAATTAAGACTTTTATTTTAATGAACTTTTGATAAATTATTATACAATGAATTTACAACTGGCATAATTGTATTACTTTGCCACCGGCCATAACAAATGATGCCAATCTTAATTAAGTCATCTGACAAGGTAAGAATAAAACAATTGTTACAATGCATGCAAAGAGTAAATTAACATTTGTTCACTTAGATGGATATGCGCGTGTATTTAATTATATATATAATGGAATAATTAGCAGACATTTCTTGAATGATTGCGCAATACGCTCGTCACATTTAGAGTATCCACGGGTTTCTTTCGTGTGTAGCAGATTTGCACTATCAGTTTCGAAAATATCCGATTGATTCCTATTTCCATGTTGCGCTGATTCGTCCCTTGCCTCCGAAAGCTTCAACCTCATTCATACTATCCACTGGAAATGAGATACGAAGATTAAATCGTAACATTTAGTCATATAATTATATATAACTGAATAATTAGCAGTTAGAACGACTAACACACATTTATGACGGAAGCCTATTCTGTAAAACGCCGGTGGCCATTATAATATTAGACAGTTATAAGTAGAGATCAAACGATCTAAGTGAAATTTTACATTTGCTTTATCAGTTTGACTTTATTTCGTATGACGAGCTGTGGATGGAAGAATGGACAAAGTAACAGGTTAAAAATTTTCATCGGTAAAATAACTGGAAACTATTCATTATTTGTCAAAACAAGGATCATGAAATTACTCTATTCCTAGCATTGAACCAATTTCATTCTTTTAATTGATCAAATAGGTAATTGTCCTTTAAGAATATGATGCTACAGATTGTAAGTCCTATGAACAAGCTTATAGGTGTTGCGTACCTGGCAATAAATTAATTCAAATAGGACCAGAAGGATAAACCAAAGTCAGCACGAACGAAAGGTATAATCTCATGTACACGTTTCGTGCTTACTGACGACTCGGTTAGATACCTTGTATACAAAATATGTACAACCAAGTGCCTTTATTAATTTTCAATAACCCATGTAATACGTCAGATGTTGCTAAGAAAAATCTAATTTAAAAATAAGAATTTGTTAAGTTATTGCCTAAAATGTTAATTGATTATTAACAAATTTGCCAATTAGTGGATATATAAGCTATTAATAGTGAAGTATTTAACATATTAATTTGAAAGATGAATCGTTCATATTATTCTTTATTTTTCGTTTTCGCATCGATCTACTCTACCTGCTCCTGCATTCATAACTGCCATTGTCTTAATGTTTTAAATATCATTATCTGTGCTCATTGAATTATTGTTCAAGAAGTTGTAACTGCGAGAAATTCACTTTCACTGCGTAAACGACGGCCTCATATTTCCTCCATATAATATTGTCTTTGAAACAGCGCCTTTTTCATTCTATTGAATAATAAAGGTATTTATTAACAGTAGATATTTTATGTATCCATATGACTTACCACTTATAAATTGCTGCTTTTTATGCCGAAAAATAAGATTTTCCAAGCTCAAAGAGCGCAGTGTCTCTTCAGCCAGTTGATCGGCACTCTTTTGTGTAGACCTATCGCTAAGACATCCGCCACCACTCTCCAAATCCCGTACACCGATGCTTAAGTTAGTTTCGCTGTTTGCCTTAATTCTGCCCCTATCGACTCGACCTTTTGTTTTACCACAAAATTGTCTAATATTCTGTTTTCTCCTCTCTCGACAGTGACCGATTTTGTCATTTTTTGGAAAGCTATTTAAGTTACGACTTTGTGACAAGTTCAAATCGTCAAATATGTCTTTTCTTGCATTACTTTCGTATAGATGGTTGTTAAAATTATCAGAAACGTATTCATGATCCCCATCTTCCTCATATTCATCGTCTTCATCAATATCCGTGTTGTCAGAACAAATGTATTTAGACATATCCACGGATTTTGCACGTTTCATCTTATGCGATTCAATTGAACAATGTCTTGGCAAACTAGATTTTTCATTATTATCGTTCTGATGATGATTCCGAAGAGTGTAAACATTCTCGTAGAGGGTTCCGTCGATAGTCAGTAGTAGTTCATCGCCTTCAGGTGTACAATGTTTGCAATTATTTTGATCGACTGGGTAAGTCTTGATACCGTGAAATGACTTAGGACAATCAGTCTGGTGAACAAGATTACAATTGCATCGACGTGTTTCCTTTTTCTGATGAATAGTTTTTTTGGAATAATTTAACTTTGGAATAATTTGACTTTCCGTTAAATTTGATGAAACCCGTGGCTTAAATTGAACTTGTAAGTGCGTTGGTGTAGCTCGAGATGAATTAAAACACTATTAAAGTATAAGTGCAATTATAAACACATAAATTTATTATAATAGTGAATAGATAACACTATATTCTTTAAACAGAAAACGAACAATATAAACATAAGATATATCCATATATTAGTTTTCGTTAATTAGAAGAACCACGTACATTAAATTGAAATAGAAACTAATAGTAATCAGTTTTCATATACTCGGTAGAATACTAAAGAAAGGATATATGCTCCTGACCCATTAACTACATACATTTGTCAGTATAAACTAAGAATTGTATAGTGTAGAAAGATAATTCATATATAAGACTCGGTTTTCATCCTTGTAGAACTCATCATGTACTGGTCAGGGGTGCTGGACAGGAGTTCAAACCCCTGGGATACATCTGATTTAGGAATCCTGGTGCTCTAATACTGAGCTATCACCTTACTTTGTGGCTAACTTTCAAGCATATACTAACTAATGCAACTCGGTTAAAATTTACCCTTTAGGCGGAGCTCATATGGCATTCATTTAGACCTAAACTTCGAACTAATCATTCCCAATCCATCATTACTGAACAGACACCACACTTCATGGGGAAGTGGTATTGAAATGGACATTTATATAAATAAACGAACATTGGGTGGTGATAATAATTATTATAATCAAGGTTGAGGTCTTGATATAAACACCTGTTACATTAATTACTTACATATGTCAGTATAAACTAAGAATTGTATAGTGCATAAAGGCAATTCATCCAGTAGACCGGTTTCGTCTTATTGAGAACTCATCATGTACTGGTCAGAATTTGGCGCAGACCCAGGACTCGAACATGGGGCGTCTACTTCCGGGTCTTGTGCTCTAACCACTGAGCCATCCTGCCGCACACTACACACAATTTTCTGTTATATGTAACGCTTAATGTAACCTAGTTGATCTATTTTTCCTTTAGAGTGGAGTTCATATGGCATCCAAGTGGGGCCAAAAAGTTAAAATAACCATCCACAATCTGTCATTGAACAGACAACACACTACATAGAGGAAGTGGTATTTGAAATGGTATTTGCATAATTAAACGGACATTGGTTGGGCGGGCTGGTCTTAATGGATGCCATATGAGCTCCACCTAAAGGAAAACAGACTAACCGAGTTACATATGAGTATATGATTGAAAATTTCTTTAGTGTGTGGCAGTGGCTCAGTGATTAGAGAACAAGATTTCGAAGAAGACGTGCCCAGGTTCGAGACCTGTGTTAAGTCCACCTATGTTGGCTGGTCCACGTACATGTATGTCGTCTGTGTTTATTATTAGCGTATCGTCCAGACGAGACTTAATTATGCCTAATTCTGCAGTTAAATTATTCATTTGAGAAGTCAGTCCCTGAATCAACGTTTCCAACCCATCAGAAGCCATATTAAATGTACCACACATGCTTTATTTTTACTCAATTATATATAGAATTTTGCTCGCACAACGAGCATCGATTTAATAAAACAAATTTACACATATTAATTAATTTATGTTCACTTCGGCTCGAAGTCTGCTTTTATCATTGGGCTGACTGCTTCATTCTTATACGGGCGCTTCTGCGAGGAATTTCTGTTGAAATAATGTCTGCCCTAGATAAGACCCTTTGTTCATTATTTGTCTTAAAGGTGGCTATTGCCACATCTTCCCCCCCTCAGGAATCGGCTTTGGCACTCTGCTTAAACGATCCAGTGCAACAGCTCGTGGTCCATCGGGCAGGCTAACAAAAACAGTATTGTGCTCTGAGTCCACCCTCTCCACGCGATACGGCCCATCATTGACAGCCTGCAGTGCCATGGGCTCGACCTTCGCTACCATGACATAGTCGCCGACCTTTAGGCGAGTGCGTGTCGGTTGCCTTGCATAGCCTTGTCGCTGTGTGGCGCCTACATATTCAGTTAACTGTTTTAGTCGTTCCTGAATATCCGCTATGGTGCAGCGCTCATGGGATCCTTGGATTACAGGTTCACCTGGCAGTCTTGTGTCCTCCATAGACCATGGTCGTTGGAGCGAATCCTGTAGCTGTTGAGACTGTAAAGCGCATGGCCCGCTCGACCAAATGTAATTTATCTCTCCACGTTCCCGGGCTCTCGTGGCACCAACATCGCAGTACCTCTTTCATCGTCCTATGTGCGCGCTCAGCAGTCGCATTGGTTTGCGGGTGATAAGTGGCTGTGCGGGAATGCTTTATGTCAAGGTCTTTGCACCACTGATTAAATTCTTTCGACTCAAACTGTGCGCCTTGATCGGTAACAATAACTTGTGGTGCACCGAATCGACTGAGCCATCGCTCTTCTAAGCACGTTATAATCTTTTCTGTTGTGATCTTCTTCAGTGGTACAAACTCGACCCATCGGGTAAACTTATCGACCATGGAAAACACATAGGACACGCCGCCGCGAGCTACCGGCAGTGGACCTACCAGGTCGATATGCAGAAACTCGTTCCGTGCAGTGGCATTGAAAGCAATCGGAGTGACTTTTTCTCGTTTTTGTGGTTTACAACGTTGGCATGTAGTGCACTGTTGACAATAGCTACGAATTTCTTTGGACATGCCAGGCCAATACAATCGTGACTGCAATGTCTCAATGAGCCGCCCAGCGCCGGGATGTCCCAACGTTTCATGCCAAAAGGCCATTAATTCTGTTCTTATAGATACTGGCACAAACCATTGCACTGTTTGTCCTTCTTTCCGCACCAACAGGCCGTTCTGCAGGCTCAACGTTTTATATGGTGCAGACACCACTGTGCCGTTTTTTAATTGATTGACTATTTCCTGACACGTGGCATCTCTTCCCTGTTCTTCAGAGACTTTTATAAGCGGCGAAACCCGCACAGCGGAAATTCTGCTGAGCGCATCGGCTGCCGCATTCTCGATTCCTGCTCTATGATGAATTGATATATCGTATTCCTCCAGTTCTTCAATGGCTCGATGTACTCGTTTCTTCTCAATACATAGTGATCTCCAATGCACTAGCGCTTTGTGGTCGGTAAAGACGTCCACGTGTCCCCCGATGACAAAATATCTAAACTTCCGTAGCGCCCATTGTACGGCAAGTAATTCCTTTTCTGTGACGGTATAGTTCTGTTCCGCCTTAGTGAGTGTGCGACTTATATATTGCGCAGGACGTCCGTCAGCTTGTAACACCGCTCCTATACCAATATCTGACGCGTCTGTAACAATTGACATATTACCTACCGGGAAAGTCAAAATAGTTGCCTCTATTAATTTCTGCTTGCATAGTACAAACGCTTGTTGAGCCTCCTCCGTCCAACGAAATGGTATCTTGGCACTAGTTAACTGAGATAAGGGCTGTTGCGTAACCGCCATCCCTGCGAGGTATGGTCTATAGAAATTCACCATACCAATAAACCGGCGCAATTGTTTTCTAGTAGTAGGCACCGGATAATCCCTGATAGGTTGTACATTCGAATCTAACGGCATGCATCCGTCCGCTGAGACTAAGTGCCCCAAGAACCGCACTTCTTGACCTATCTGTACCTTTTCTGGATTAAAATGTAATCGCCATTCTACTGCTTTGGCCAACATCTTCTGCAGCCTCACACGTAATTCGTGTTCAGTAGTGGCCCATATAATAACATCGTCTACGTAAGCTGTTGTACAAGTTAAGTCAGACACGAACGAGTCCATCATTCTTTGGAACACTTTCGGTGCGTTTTTAAGGCCAAATGGTACCCGGGTGAATTGGAAATGACCTTGGGGTACTTGTACCGCTAACTTCCATCGGTCTTCGGACCGCACGCCTATTTGCCAAAATCCCTGTTTAAGATCAAGCACGGCGAACCATTTGCCTCCCGCTAGCTGTAAGAACAGATCACGCAGAGCCGGCATGGGATACGGGTCCGGTTTGGTTACTGAGTTCAATTGCCTAAAATCAGCCGCCGGTCGGAGCGAACCATCCTTTTTCGTAACATAAACCATTGGAGCACGAAAAACAGATGATGACGGTTCAAGAACGCCGGCTTCTATCATTTCTTGGGTTGCTCGAGTCGCTGCTTCTAATTTCTTGGGAGGGCACCATATACTTTTGGTGGTTCGTAACCATCATTTAGTTCTAACCATAACTTAAACTGGTCGACCGTCGGCCCTGGACGCTCGCTACAATCAGGCAGTTGGAATATACTGTTATATTGGTTTTGAAGATTCTTCCACCACTCAGGCAGACAACTGGTCTCCTCCTGCATCTTATGGTTACATATAGACTTTATTGATCTTATTCCTTCAGGCCGCGATAGGTATACACGTTTATTTTGACAGTCTATCGTCTTAACCCATTTTCTAATGAAATCAAGTCCCAATAAGGGCGTCTGCGTATTCGAAACAACAAAAGACATATGATAGACATTTTCATTTATTAACAACTTCGTGTCCCACTCGCCCACAGCCACCATCGATGCGCCCGATGCCTGACATAAACTTGCTTTCGTAGGTTTTACATTGTTCAATGGCCAAGTCAATGGTAGTACCGACACATCAGCTCCAGTATCCAATTGCATTATTACTGGCTGTCCGTTGAAGAGTTCTAAAAATTTAACTTTAATGAAAATTCTTACATTTGGCAATGTTTCCCACACTTCCTTTTCTTCAAAGGCCATCTGGTTCGGACCACTTTTTTGTTTGTTCTGCTGGTCTTCATTCGATCTACCCGTCGGAGCCACCAAAGGATTAATATTTGTGCCCTGCTCTCTCCCACCTTTATTTGTGAGATTGTGCACCCTGTTACCCCACTGCACTGGCCGTTCTCGAGGAGCAGTACATGGGTTTTGCTGACGCTTATACGTCGTATTCGTCGGAGCTGGAGTCCTTATATACTGACTTTGCTTCCAGGCCACTGGCTGTTGCCTTCTGTCGCGGAATTGATTATTATGCCGCGAAGAATTCCAGTACGGTATGTCGCTCCTGCCAGATGTTGTAACTGGACCCATGCGTGGAGATGCAGCTGCCACTTTGTTTGTCATTATGGCCGAACTTTGAAGAGCCTGAAGTCTCTCTTCAAGGCCTCCCTGGGCGCTGGATATTTCACCGTATCTGGTAGGATCCAGCAGCATGAACATGATGGCCTCATGTGGTTGCAAGCCGGGTAAAGACTCGGTAAGCTTCGAGAACCACCGCTTGATACGTGCCATGGTATCCATGGGCATCTCACCCATTAATGGTTTCAGGCTGTATAATTCTAAGAACACTTCCTGAGGCCTGGCCCGGAAATGATCCAACACGCGTCTTTTGTACTCTTCATACGTGAGGTCAACCGGCAATTCCAATTGGACTGCTACTGTCCGGTCCACTAATTCCTGGACAGCCACACGCACAATAGGTGCTTCTAATGTAAATTCTTGGGCTCGAACTGATGCTTCAAATTTTTCGAACCACAACTGTGGCCTTTCCACATCTAGTGGTGCCAGCATCGGCTTAAACTCTGATGACGGTCTGAAATAACTCGTCGATTCGGCTGAAAACGCCGGCATATTTCCTCCTGATTCCTCTTCGGCGCGGTCGCCATTGTTATGTCCACCTATGTTGGATGGTCCACGTACATGTATGTCGTCTGTGTTTATTATTAGCGTATCGTCCAGACGAGACTTAATTATGCCTAATTCTGCAGTTAAATTATTCATTTGAGAAGTCAGTCCCTGAATCAACGTTTCCAACCCATCAGAAGCCATATTAAATGTACCACACATGCTTTATTTTTACTCAATTATATATAGAATTTTGCTCGCACAACGAGCATCGATTTAATAAAACAAATTTACACATATTAATTAATTTATGTTCACTTCGGCTCGAAGTCTGCTTTTATCATTGGGCTGACTGCTTCATTCTTATACGGGCGCTTCTGCGAGGAATTTCTGTTGAAATAATGTCTGCCCTAGATAAGACCCTTTGTTCATTATTTGTCTTAAAGGTGGCTATTGCCACAACCTGTCCGCGGCAAATTCTGGTTAGTACGTAATTAGTTCCCAATAAGGACGAAACCGTTCCACTGGATGAATTTCCTTTTCTACACTATACAATTCTTAGTTTTTGTTGACAAATATATGTACCTAATGGGTCAGGTGTTTATATCAAGTTCGCAAACTTGATTATAGCAAATTTTATCACTGCCCGCGCAACCAATGTTCGTTTACGGATATGTACTGCTGTAACAGACACCTCTGATTTGTGACTACAAAAGAAAGTATACGCATAATTGCGTGGACTAATACGAAGCAAATTCAGGAGAATGATAGAAGCAGCAGTCAAGCCACAGAAGTGAATAAGAAATAATAATTATTTTTAATTAATTTTTTCAAACGGACACAATTCATACGAGCAAACATCTAAAGTAATTGAATCCAAAAAAGCCTATGGGTCTTATAAAATGGCTTCTTGTGATAGGTTGAAATCAACAGTCAGGATCCTGTCAAAAATATGGCAGACACAACTGCAGATGCAGGGGGTAATTGAGTCAAGGCTGGATGAAATAATAGTAGTAAACTCTGAGAGAATCCGCAAAAAATAACCCTACTAATGTGGATGAACAGAGCATACGCATAAATAAATATATGAATACTAAATGAATCATAAAATAAAAACGACTTTTTGACTGTCTACATAACTAATTAGCTAACTAAATAAAATAAAGTATAGAAAAAGAGGAGAAAGAGAGAGTTCTGTGGCAATGATAGAAAAAAAATTTTATTTGCGTAGTGCATAACAAAAAACATTTCTATGCAAAAAGCACTGATTCTAACTTTAGTTTTATGACACAGGTCGATGAGGATATGCTTAAATGCAGCTCGAAATATTCCCGTAGAGAACGAAAGTAAAAGTTAAAAAAAGCTATTGATGCACAAAATATGGTCCAAGTAATCTGGCAGTATTCCGCCGCAGAAACCATATTTATTTACATAATTTTATGATTCTGATATAACGAGGCCCCTAGCTAATGTTTAAAAGGATCAGTTGTTGATCCAGTCGTGTTGATGTTTGTTCAATTTAAACATACACATATATTTGTCAGTTCTTTGTAATTACAAATAATTTTATTTATATACTTAATAAATGACTTGTATGATTATTACGAAATGTGATAGGCGATATAAATTTTAGCTAGAAAATGACACCGATAATGAGTTAGAAGATGTCAGAATGGATTTTTTGCGTGTAGTGATTGTCCTCTCTCCTTATTACAGCATAAGTGTAGTGTTGATTAATAATTCTATTTTGTTGTCAAGAGTTGGTGTGATTTCATCTGAAAAAGGCAATTGATGATAATTTTTTTGTCAATATGCTTATTTAGTTGTACAAATATTTTGATACAGACGCATCTACAAGTTTACAGAACTGCATTGTTCATAACAATTTCATGATCCATATACGGGGTTTTTGGCATGAGATGGACTTCTGATTTGAAATAGTTTGCAGGCACACAACGCAAACGTCCATAAAGTTTAACACCTAAAAACAATTATCCCAATGAATATCATATATATAGTTTAAAAAAAATTATTTTTATATTAACTAAATATTCAGATTGCAGTTGTCCATATTGAAAATGTAATTTCTTAATCAAATAAAATTGAGTATTAAATTTTTTGAAGATACCATTCGGTTGTCGAAGCAGTTATTAATTAACATTAAATGCAGGAAAAATCGCAATGATGCTCTGCTTTGAAAGAGATAGTTTGCCGTTTTAGGCATTCAAGTTTCATGGAGTGTTAGAAAGCATTAAAAGAAACAGAATAATGATATTAAATTGAATAACTTTATAATATATCAAATGCAGGTATATGTAGCAATAGCCATCTTGGAGACTAAGAACGAACAAAGGTCCTATCTAGGGCTGGCATTAATTCAACGGAAAGTCCTCGCAGAAGCGCCCGTATTAGGATGAAGCAGGCAGCATAATGACGGAAGCAGACCTCGAGCTGAAGTGAACATTAAATAATTAATATTTGTAAATTTGTTTTACTAAGTCCACCTATATATACTTGATTAAAAATAAAGCATGTGTAGTACCTTGAAAATGGCTTCTGATGGGTTGGAGACGTTGATTCAAGGACTGACTACAAAAATGAAACATTTGACTGCAGAATTAGGCATAATTAAGTCTCGTCTGGATGATACCCTGATAATAAACACCGAGGGAATCCGCGTGCACGGCCCAACCAATATAGGTGGACATAACAGTATTTTTTTAGATTAATATCAATTTTATTTGTTGATAGGCATAAAAAAACTAATGTAAACAGCGCTTAAAAAATAGTGGGTAACATTAGCAACTTAAACTTATTATACAGCAAAAGATTTCCTCAATAGGCGGTAGAGAAGATGATGGGACAGACGAATAGCAGATATACGATTAAAAATATTTTGCATTAGTTACATACAAATCATAAACATTTAAGTGAATAAAAATTCTCTTTTTCAAAGGTTATTTCACTAATAGACACGTCAATTATCAACAAAATCAATCAATTATTCTTGTCTACCTGCACTAAAGTAATGTTGATTAATCAGGGAAGACGGAGCTCTCTAACTGATGTACTATAATGACGATTAAGCCAGCCAATCATGGCTGTCCAGCTGCACTAATAAAATGATAATCAAGAATAAGGATTTTTGGTTAGCTTTTCTTTCAGGTGGAGCCTATGTGGCATCTCTTTCGACCTAAAGTTAAAAAAGCCACCCAAAACCTGCCATTAAATAACACACCAAACTACCTGGAGAAGGTGTATTGAACTGTCATCGGCAAATTCTGGACAGTACATTAAGAATTCCCAATAAGGACGAAACCGATCTATTGAATGAATTGCTTTTTCTTGTTATCACCACCCACACAAACAATTATCATTTGATTGTAGACATGTTCAATTCGATATTTCTTACATAGATAGTGTAGTGTCTGTTATACAACAGAAGGCACAGTAACGGTAATTCTTTAATTAACAGTCATCTTTAAAAGAAGAAATAGCACAACTTCACATGTGAAGAAGTAGACACATCGATGAGGATTATGCTTGTGAGGAAAGACGGAATTAGATTTTGCTCCACTGAAGACGGAGATAATAATGTTCACTCACTTCTATCGTCACAAAATAGGTGTACTAGCTGTGTAATTTTTCAATGCGGTGTTCCAGAATTTGCAAATTATGCTAGGATCGTAAGATGGTGTGGCCAGTCCTGTCGCATTAGAAATCTCGGGACTCCCTAAGTTGTGAATAGTTCTATCTGAAACAACGGGAAGTATGCGTGGCAGCACGTCGTCAATTAATCAGTCAAAGAAAGCTTGCTTATAACTACAAACTCGCATGAAAAATCAAAAGATGAACAATTGAGTATTACACTATTTACTACCTTATTCAAAAGCCTTATGTACAAAGAGATTTCCCATTTTGCCATTTATCAGGGAGAAATAACTATTGATACGGCTATTCTCGCAGAACGAATTATCGATACTTTTTCACATCTTGCCCGGCTTACCGCTAAGGGCAGGTTGATCATTAACGATGACCCAGTCGCATCGCCTTTTGTTTTTATGCAACTATCCGACAAGGACGACGTAAATGTCAAAGATCTCGTTGGTTGGCCGACATGTACGAACAGCTAGGTCCAATATGGAACCAATCAACAAAATTGATTTAATTACAAACACATCTTATATGGCAAGAAATAGGAAATCGGAAAGTATCCAATACATTGTTTACGAAAAAGATGTAAGATAAATAACTATTTTTAATTATGTAGATATAAACTCATCTAAGTCGATACGAATAAAACTGAAAGCAAATTCACAGATTTCAATTGAACTGTTTTCATGTTCTTTTTTGACGTTGAACGCATGTGATGTCAATCGACGAGCGAGCTACGTAGATGGCATGTTACACGCCAAGTAGTGATTTTAATAAACGTGTGTATTTTCCGGTGGCATTTCTTTAGTAGGAAGTGGACTTTATTCATGCTTATGTAAACAAAATTGGCTTTCGAATACATAGTATCTAACTTCACAAACGAATGCTAACACAGACTTCAGACTGTCTTTATAGCAGCCACGTTTTAGTTGATAAAGGAGGACAGATTGTTGCGGTTAACAATGAATTTTCGGCAGTTAAAATCACTCACGATAATTAATCCGGGTGCCATACTTGAATTAAAGGATATATATTGACGTATTGCTCACGGCAAGTAGTTCTCAATACTAGATCTGAACCAAGGGCTTGGCCAAATTGGTATGAAACTAGAGGATTGATTGAAATGAGCCATACAAGCACTAAAGAAGCATTAACAGTTCACACGAGTGCCAACTGACAAGAGTCCTTAGAAGTCCTTCAGTGTATGATGGCTGAGTTCGTGGTAAAAGTACGGAGATAAATTACATGATGTAAAAGTATATGAGACCAATAGAGCAAATCTAAATGACGATCCAATTGAGTTAACACTTTAGCTTAAAAATATAAAAATCGGAAACCAGGTAACATTTCTCGGTTATGTTGTTTCCGCGGAGGGTTTTCAGCCAGTTGAATCTAATTTCAAGCTAATAAAGAGGTAATCCTTATCTGGAAACACGAATCACGTACAGCAGTAACTGGGCATGATTCATGCTTATTTGGGCAACAAGACCACGATGTAGTAACTGCTGAATCAGTTACTTTTTTACAAGGTACGGCTACTAAAAACAGAAGAGATACACCAGGTCTGCGAAAATTGAAAGATGAAGCTGGTGGCGGCTAAGGTGTCTGCATTTAACGCATATCAGGTGTCGATTAGCACAGATGCATCGAACGTCGGATTCGATGGTTGACAAGTGCAAATAGCTTGTCGCAAATTAACTCAATTGGTTCGCCACTATACCAATCGTAAGGTGTTTCTGGCTGAGCTGTGGTCATTGTGCAAGTTACAATACATAATCAATGGAAGACTGGTAGATATATATATATATATATATATATATATATATATATATATATATATATATATATACAGTCCATATCTCGTGCATGCCATAGGTATCGTTGGGCTTTGAAAAGTCTGGCAGGTATTAAGCAGTCGTACAGCTGTCTGTCCATGAGCTGACAATACATCACAGTTAACGAAACACAAACAAAATGGCGAAATTGCTGAGTTAAATCAATACATTGCGAATATCTCCCAAGCGAAACGCAGAAGAAAGACGATGAATATCGGCAATTTTCGGAGCAACTAAGATGAGGTAAGCAGATTAAAACCGAATAGAAAATGCTTTTCTAAGTATAAATCATATAGTTACATGTTGTTATAAAGCCTTATGATGATGTGTGGTGGAAGGTTTGCTAGAGTGAGATACCTAGTTTGGCATGAGACATGTAGCCATCCCGGCATCAATAAACTGTCGGAGACGTTGCGAAGTAAGCATTTCCGGAGCGGTACGGAGAGTGATATAAAGCATTACGACAAAAAGTGTACCATCTGCCAAAACTTATTAGTCGCAATAAGACAAAAACGTCAGATGAATCCATTCCTACACGTTGATTTTTATAGGTTGTTGCAGATGTATTTTAGAGTGTGACGTACATCTTAATATTGCTGGATAAATTGGCACGCTGGACAGAAATTGTGACATTATCCAATATGAAGACGTTTAGACTAAATCAATGTAAGAAAGAACGACGAATACGTTTTTTGAAATCAACTGCAGCTATTGGCATGGTCAAGGCCCGGAATTTGAATCAGCACAAATAGAACAATGTTTTCGCAGTTCGGCGGCGGATTATGCGTGATTGTACCGATATCATCCGATGTGACGAAAAAATGCACACATCATAAATTGACGAAAGCTTCCTATGTTGACATCACAATGAGCCAGGTACCCGACATGATAGATTGCACTCATTCAAGTTGGTGAATCGAGCTACAGTTTCAATGGCAGCATAATCTATTCGAATGGTGTTGATGACAAAGTTTGAGGTGCGCCTGTCGAATGAGACAAATTTTTATACAATCAGCTATAAAATTTACTGGAGCGAACAAAATAATTCTAGACTAATGTGATGTCGTGTCAACGGCAAACCTAACAAAACTGTTCCATCCATACTCGAGTAAGTTCCCGCCACATAGTGATTATGCCCAAAGTCGAACCATCAGCATATAAAACAATAAAATTAAATAATATGCCATTAACAATACGGACGCAGAGAAAAATACAGCCCTCATTCTCTAACCTGAATTTGTGCGGGAAATAGAATTAGAGTTCGAGTAAGGTATGCGATTCAACATTTAAATAGAAACAAGTGTTGCAACTGAAAATTGTGTGTAGTGTGCGGTAGGGTGGCTCAGTCGTTAGAGCGCCAGATTCCGTAGCAGACGTGCCTGGGTTCGAGCCCTGTCTGCGGTATATTCTGGACGGTACGTGATGAGTTCCGAAACCGGTCTATTGGATGAATTGTGTTTTCCACATTATACAATATTTAGTTTATACTGACAAATGTATGAACGTAATGGTTCAGGTGTTTATATCAAGATCGCAACCTAGATTAAAAAGCTATTGTTATCACCGTCCGCGCAACCAAAGTTTGTTTAATAATAACAAATATATTTGCAATATTTTGTCAAGCATGGCGTATCTAGTTACATGCTATTTTGTTTAGGACTAGAAAGTTATGCCAAAGTAAACATACATCAGAAAAGTTGTCTCATTTTTACGTGTTTCGTGCTTACTGGCAACAAGTCAAAATGGACTAATTGTACGCCAAAAATTCCATTACATATTTGGTAAAGAAATGTATTTGTCATAAGTTTGAATCGTTTTTTAGTGGAATGTCCTATTTAAACTAATTTGTTACTAGTTATTGCATAACCTATAAATAGATAACTTTTTTAGTGAAGCGAAGTCTTTCACTAGATGCATATTTGTAAGTTAAATATTTCGGGAAATACAAATAGCATTATATCTTTCGTTTATAAGCTAGTATAAAGTATTCAACACAATAAAATTCTTAGCTTATACTGACAAGTGTTTGTACATAATGGGTCAGGTGTTTATATCAAGATCGCAACCTTGATTATAGTAATCTTAACATAGTAGGTTTTTTTTCTAAAATATCTAACTATATTAATAAATGAAATATTTATAAGAAATGCTCAATTATTTATTTTTGTAAGTAATAAAACAATAATAATAATAATAATAACAACAAGTAAAGTTTAATTATAACTTAAATCTTTAGCTTTAATATAATACCTAGCTTTTATTACCTGTTCATGTGACTGCTTATATTGTGAACAAAATTCAGGATGGCCGAGAGATCGATGCGATTTGTATTTATCAGCGCCAAGTTGCGAAATGTTTTTTCGATTGTATCTATCTTGTTGTTGATGCTGCGGACAATTGTAGCGATACTGAAGACTCTCTTGATAGGCGCCCTCCTGGTTGGGATGGATCGACTGGTTTCTGGGCGAATTAATCACTGGTGCAGCGTCGATAGACAGCAGCTCTGTCATTTCAGACAATTGTTGTTCACTGTCGCCGACATCATTCAACGGCCTGTAGCTACCAATTTATCAAAATACCGATCAATGTGGAGCATTTTAAATTTGTTAAGCGACGGAATAGAAGAAAAGTTAAATTAATCATAGCAAAGAGATGCCTGTGATGTTAAAACGGCAACAACCATGCAATTTGTGATTTCATGTAAATACCACCGATTAATAAACTTGTTAAATAACTAAAAGTTTTGCAAAAAATTCTCTAGGAAAGTGAACGTTTTTAATAGAAACAGATTTCTAGATAACGCGGCGCATGTTTAATTTACTGGCATGTAACAGATTGTTTTGTGGTAACCACAGGAAGGCCTGGCAGTAGACCCTATTGATCCAATGACGCCCAAGCCGCTGTTCAAAAGACACAAATTGCACTGACTATTTTTCAAAGAAGATACATAGGCTAAATCAGTGGACGGCGCAAGGCACTACATAAGGTGACCACAGGATGATCACAAAGATTCTTTAAATCAAGTTTGCGAGTTTGAAGTAAACACCAATCCCATTGTTTTAACCAGTCGTCGAAAAACATAACAATACTACCGTCAGTCGCACAGCAATGACGCGTTTCGACCTTCCATGATCATCATCAGAATACGAAAGCAAACTGACTAGCGAAGATTAAACCACAGTGTATATATATGGAAAGCATATACACGCATTCACACAAATGTATATATATATATATATATATATATATATATATATATAGACAATAAAATTTAAAATTAATTTATTGCTTGGGTGGTGGTATTATTTCTTTAAATCAAGTTTGCGAGCTTGAAGTAAACACCAATCCCATTGGATTTAACCAGTCGTCGAACAACATAACATTTCCAGTCACGTACAATGTATGCAAGACTACTAGAGGTGAGAGCCGCATATCTAATTTTGCTTTCCATATATATGCAATGTGGTTTGATCCTCGCTAGTCAGTTTGCCGTCGTACTCTGATGATGATCATGGAAGGTCGAAACGCGTCAGTGCGTGCGACTGACAGTAGTTTTGTTATGTTGTTCGACGACTGGTTAAATAAAATGGGATTGGTGTTTACTTCAAGCTCGCAAACTTGATTTAAAGAATTGTTACCACCACCCGCGCAATCAATTATTTTTTAATTGATCACGAAGATGAAAAATTGTTTATATTATGTAAATCCTCTTAATAAAGAGGAGAAAATTGAAATTCATTTGTGCATAATAAGTTAATATATATATATATCTACAATTTAGATTTATGCATTTTCTCTAGATGAATGCGAAAAGGAACTAACTTGTCAAATGAGAATAGTTTTAAAGGTTATGCTCTACATGAAGCTCTGAATAAATGATACAATCGTACTGCAAAATGAAAGGAAAACTTTAAAAGATTTTATCCTGGCGGCTGAATACAATAAAAAATCTCCACCAACACAGTTTATAATTCTAATAGATGAAAATGAGATTCCTGGGTCACTCAGTCTAAGCAGAGGAATGTACACCATGAGATTCGAATGCGCAGCCCATCAAGGATTATCCGATGCCCACTTCTAGTAAACAATTACTCCGGTTTATTAGTATGGTGAAATTCTAGAGACCATATCTCACAGGGATGGCAGTTTACACCACCACTTTTTTTCTAAGTTAACTAGTGCCAAGATACTGTTTTGTTGAACGGAGGAGGATCAATAAGTGTTTGTCCAATAAACAGAAATTAATAGACGCAAATATTTTGACTATTCCAGTAGGTAGTATCTCAATTGTGACAGAAACGTCAGATATTGGCATAGGAGCAGTGTAACAGTCAGACGAACGACCAGCGCAATATATAAATCACACAGTTTGTTCAATATTTTTAGCTTTAGCGCAACCGGTCAAATTGCTCAAAAGCTGAATATTTTGGAATATTTTTCCGAATGTTAACATGAATGTCAGCAAACATGAAATTATTCAAAAACCTTTGATGTCCGTAATGGTGATTAAAAAAGGGTTTGCTAAATCTGTCTTCCAGACGAGTTCTAATATTGCATATTTCAATAAAAAAGAATTTATTTTTATAGCTAACATCCACGAAATATATCAGAACTGAGATCTCATAATGAAACTAAGGAAATTATTTATAGTGTCTACAAAATATAGTATTTTACTCTTATATATATGTATATATATAAGTTTCTTTTGTGGGATTTTGGCACACTGTGCGGTAGCACATATATCAGACGTACCAAGAAGCAATAGATAATAATCCAGCAACATCTACTACAGAAATTGATTAACAAAGGCTTGGCACTGTCAGGAAAATCAGCTATTTCCGATCATATATTGGAAATGGGGCACCCAGTGTAGTCTTTCGTTTCACCTTTTTGCGCAAATTTTTGTTCTTCACTTGGTAACAGCGCAAGTGTGGATTGCAGTGTTGAACGCTCATATTGTTTGGAAATTTCTGTCACCGTATGTGCATCTGTTATTTCCTCTTCAGTTTGTTGCCAATCCGATTGAATGTTTGTTGATTCTAGTCGAGGGCGTGTTTGGTCTTGCCTGGATACTAGTAAATTGTTATTGAATTTTGTTATTCGTGGCCAGTCGATTAGAATATCATGTTGATGAAACTTTTGAATATTTAGGCCAGGTGTTTGTTGTTTTATATAAAGGGCTTCATAAATAAATAATAATTTTTCTGATTTTGCTTTATGTAGAATTGAGAAATTGGTCAAATTGACTGGGTGCCCCGTTGCCAATATATGATCGGAAATAGCTGATTTTCCTGACGGTGCCAAGCCTTTGTTAATCAATTTCTGTGGCAAATGTTGCTGGATTCTGCTTATCAATTGCTTCTTCGTACGTCCGATATATGTGCTACCGCACATACATGAGAATTTGTAGACTATGAATGATTTGGAGAGAATTGGCAATTGATCTTTGGCATCCAACCTCATGATTCTCTGTGTACTAAATGTGATATTAACTTTAACACTGGGAAAATTCTCCTTAGTTATTCTATTCAGCCGCCGTGCAATATATTGTATGCTTATGTACGTTTATTAAACTGGTATATGTCTTAGTGAATACTAGCCTGGTCTGTGTTGTTCATCAAAAACGATCTGCATAGTGTCTCGATATAGCAAAATTTAACAGCAGTCTTACTAGTATCCAGGCAAGATCCGAATCAGGCTCCTCGATCTAGTATAAAAACACGTTCAATCGGATCTGCAACAAACGGAAGAGGACAAAAGATGCCACATGGGAAGAAATTTCCAAACAATATGAGCGTTCAACACTGCAATCCGCACTTGCTCTGTTACCAAGTGAAGAAAACAAATTTGCGCAAAAAGGTGAAACGAAAGACTACACTCGGAAAAATAGCACTCGTACACGTAACAGCGAACAATGCGAACAGATGGTTAATTCTCAAGCCATCAATACAATAATGACCAGATCTCAGACATCACTTTGCAATACAGCGAGAATGACCTTTACATGCAAACAGGCACACACACAGACACAAACGCATACACACTTACCAATCAGCCAAAACAAGAAATAGAAGTAAAACCGAGTCAGATTTGTTGCCACCCACATAATCAAATGAAAACCCAGAATGTATATAAATGAAAGATTGTAGAGCGAAGTTTAGTAATCTCGAAATAAATGGCCATTATCCACTTTGTTATTAATATGTTTTTTCTTCCTAATTAGAAATATATATATATATATCATATATATATATATATATATATATATATATATATATATATATATATATATATAACTTTTTCTCCTCTCCCTATGGCAGTTTTGTATTACAATCTTTTGCGCGATCCACGAATCTAATCTCTGACCAGTAGAGTATTAAAAGGAGCCGTTTGAGCATTATTAATTTCGAGGGTGGCCTGCATAACACAAACATTACTGCTATAAATTTGGGATAATCGACTACTCCAACTATTTCGATTCAGACACCTGCCTACTAGATCCAGATTGATTTGAATTTGTTTTCCGCGAAAATACCAACTTCGCTCCGGCTCTGAGAAGATTTCAAGAGATAATTGACAGCTATTTACCACGTACCCATATTGTCTGTGGACAAATTAACCAACGAACCCAATTAAAGTTCTTCATTGACTGAGTTATGCTTATTCTAATGAGCTGCTGTTTGAAAATATGAAACATTTACTTCAGTAGTTTTCAGAGAATGCTGCGTTTTTATTAATAAGGCTTGCTAGAAGAGTACCAATTTTTTTCTTTGCAAATCACTGTTTCCTTTGGTCAGCTTTGAAACTGAGAGTATTTTTAGGAAAATATTTGTTGCGTTTCTGTTGTTTAGTTGCAGATGAATTAGGCGTTTTATCTATGTAATTTGCAAGGTACACGCAGAGGATAATTTAACTAGAACTGTTTACCGCATCATTTACATTTACTGGTATTAAGGTTTAGAAGAATAAAATTCCTCTTGATTATCTACATCACCATCGGTATTGTTGAAACTGCTTTCAAGCAATGGAATTTCATTTTTTTCTTTTACAATATCAAAATCGGTCATTGTTGCACATAAGAGAAACAGAAAAATGCAGCTCAAAGAAATTGCTCCAAAACTAGAGGGCCTAAGTATGTATCTATTTAACATACTGAATAATACTGCACAAGTAAATGAGGAGGAATGCGAAACAATCTGACGGCCCATTAATCGTTAACAATTTACTTTTATTTTTTGATTTATTCTTCATCTATCTCGAATCGGATGGACTAGTTTGGGTACAAATCGAGTGTGTGTCTGCTAAACTCAACTTAAATTGCTTGGTTTTAAAAAAGAGGTTCTTGAATAATCTATGACTGGTACTCTTATGGTAACAATCGGAGCTGCATATTCAGGGAAAACATCATACTTCTAGAAATTGTGAGATAAAGCTTAACGTGATAGCTCTAAATTAGAATAAAACATATATTTAAGATCCTGATTTCTATCGATATAAGGTTATTCCGAAACATAAGTAAGATATTGTAGATATAGTCGCAAGATTCATCTGTTATTTTATCGTAGTTTAAGGCAAAATTATTCCCAGTAGTGCTAAACATAATGGTTTTTAAATTAAATTGACGGAAAGGTTAAATAATGATAGTTATCGAATTAAAAATAATACGCTTTGGCTCGTAATAGTCTTCATCAATGTTTTTTGAAGTTGTAGATAGTTCATGCTGAATAAAGAATAATTCATACATAATTCCACTCTGTTTTCTCGAAACATCGCGAAAGGTTAATTAAAACGAGTTTGTGATTTGAAATATTCACCAATCTAATTTTAAGCAGTTACGAAAAAGGTACATTCACTAACAACATTGAAATTTATATATATATATATATATATATATATATATATATCTTTAATACTCTGATAATGATCATGGAAGGTCGAAACGCGTAAGTACGTGTAACTAATGGTAGTTTTGCTTTTTTGTTCGACGACTGATTAATTGGAGTTAGATTCCTGCTGAGATCAATCTCGCAAATTTGATTCAAGTAATTCATCCAGTAGATCGGTTTCGTCCTTTTTTTGGAACTCTTTAAGTACTGTGCAAAATTTTTCGCGGAAAGAATTTCAACCGGAGCACATATGTCACAGTTTGCGACTAACAACTGTGGCATATGTGCAAAATCGGTCTCCTGGCTGAATTGTCTTTGCTACCTGATGCAATGCTTATACTGCTGATATATATATATATATATACATATATATATATATATATATATATATATATATATATATATATATATATATTCATTGTACCCTTCCTGTGTGCAAAAACAAAAAGAAATTTTATCAGATATAAGAAACATTGTCTTCTCAAATATCTACTAATGAACATATCTTTATATATAAATTGGAAAGCAAAACAAGATGCAATTTATATATAAAGATATGTTCATTAGAAGATATTTGAGAAGACAATGCGAAAGAAATGTTCCTTAATTCTAATAAAATTTCCTTTTGTTTTTGCACACAGGAAGGGTACAATGAATTTTATTAAAGCTCGCATTTCAAAAGAATATATATAATTGTTGAAAAGCTCGGTTGTTTAGTATACGAATGGGAAAACACAAATCCTACAAAATTACGCTTCAGTAGAAAATGATTAACTGAAAACGTACCATCAACAGCTCTAGAGTTAAATATCCAAACATGTCACAGTTAAATGTATAGTTTTGCAGAATTTCGAAATACTGCACAAATCTCCCAATCAAGTTGCGCAAAAAAGAACGTTTGCTCAAATCTTTAGCTATTTAGAAGGACTACGGAAATCTTGTACATTTATACGTGGTTGTATACTACAAATCAATTAAAATGTTTAAAAAAATTAATCAAACTACTAAAAAAAATTAGCCTTACTCGTTAGCTTGGAAACCATTTTCAGGTTGAAGACTATGTTGATTAACATTCGCTGTCAGTCGAGATGTAGCCGACTCACTTATTTGACTACTTGACACATTAAGACTGGGGCTAGCTTCTTGTAAACAAATATGCGGCAAGCGTTGCCGTTGTTCAATATCATACGCATGAACCTCATCTAGAGTCCGCCTGGCCTTAGATGTGCTGGAACAGCTCGACATGGGAAATAAATCTCCAACACTGTCAACCAGTTCTGCACGTCGTACGGAATTCAGTTTCGCTTGTCTGTGTTAGAAAATTAATTTAACGCATCAATTCATACTTTAAATGTACGCTTACAGGTCGAACTAGCCTATATATCAGATGAGCATTTCCCTGTATAACCTATTTGAGGGATATACAACAATAAATGAGGTTATACTGGAAAATGAATGAGATATGTAGCCCAACAATGAATATGCAAAGTTACACGAAGATTTACGAAATGTTTAAAATTATCACAATTCATGATCTGATTATTGTGAACATTGCGATAAAAAGTATCAATAGAAGAATTCGATCAAAAGTTTTTTTTGCTGAAGAAGCCATTAATATTTTTGGCTATATTCCTGTTTGCAAATATGTTTTAGGTGTTGCGAACCTAGTAACAAATTAGTTCAATTATGACCAGAATGATAAACCAAAGACAGCATGAACGGAAAGTATAATCTCGTGCACATTCGTTTCGTGCTTACTGGCGACTCATCAGTAGGAGCCGGTATTACGCCCTTTACCCACAATATATATTTGTGTGAGGAGTGTGGGAAAATAGGACGGTACAATCTCCTAGACGAATGTGTAAACCTGCAGTAGTGAAGCTAACATCATATAAAGTCTCGACAATGCGACTTCAACGCTCACTCTATATAATATACATACCGAGTCTTTAAAGGATACCAACACTGGCTATTGTGTCGGTTCGCGATAACAACATTAAAGTACTAACTCGATAGCTGCCGAGTCGGTACATGGTACCAACAAGATGGATTTCAATGTATGCTATAGTTCACCAAAATTGAGAATTACAACTTTATCTGAACACCTGTTACTCCAGTAAATCCATACACTCTGGCTTTCATCGATATCAGTTATCACATTTCGCGGTAATCATGACATCATTCAATTAAATATATAAAAGTTAGACACTTTTTGTAGCGAAGACCTAATATATATCCAATTATGTATTAGGTGTTGCGAACCTAGTAACAAATTAGTTCAATTATGACCAGAAGGATAAACCAAAAGCATGAACAAGTATAATCTCACTTAAATATATATATATATATATATATATATATATATATATATATATATATATATATATATACAGTTAAGAAAAAAGCACATAGATAACAAAAGGTAGGATAATGGCCAATTATTTCCAGAGACTACTAAATTCACTTTACAATCTTTCATTTTATATAAATTCTCGGTTTTTATTTGATTATGTGGATGGCAACAAATCTGATTCAGTTTTACTTCTGTTTCGTGCTTGAGCTGATTAGTAAGTGTGTATGCGTACGTGTCTGCGTGTGTGCCGTTTGCATGTAAAGGTCCTTCTCACTGTTGCAAAGTGATGTCTGAGATCTGGTCATTCTTTTATTAATGGCTTGAGTGTTAACCAACTTTTCGCATTGTTGGTTGTTATGTGTACAAATATTATTTTCATGATTTTGTAGGTTTTCGTTTCCCATGAAAACAGGCAAACACAAAGTCACATACGAATACAATTTCACAATTCGACCAAACTAGAAACAGAAGTAAAACCGAGTCAGATTTGTTGCCACTCGCATAATCAAATGAAAACCCAGGATTTATATAAATGAAAGATTGTAAATTGAAGTTTAGTAGTCTCGAAATAAATGGCTATTATCCACTTTGTAAATAATGTTCTTTTCTTCCTAATTAGAACTATACTCAGTAATATTCGAAGGCAATGAACATAATAAAAAAATAAAAAATATATATTTATAATTTGTTGTGAAGGTCTAATATATACATCTTAACTGAATTGACACTGAGAAAAACCCTAGTCGATTTTAAAAACAGTAGAAATAAACAGCCTTTTCTTAACTTGGCGAAGAACATACGAAATCTGATCCAGCCTTTTATTACTAGATACATGTCATAGCGGTTTTTACATAAAAATAATTCAAATAAGGGCCCTTGGGTTGGGCAAATATGCAATATTTCAAAGTTGCATGTTGCTAATTTTATGAAACCACTTTATAAACTTTCATTTTTTCGGTCCAGTATTGTTAATTTCTTAATAATTAGTGTTGCAGAAATACATATATCTGAAAGTTTAATGCAGTCTACGACAGGTCCTGAACAATGGAGGAGTGGCAGATTGGCAATACACGCAAGCAAAAATGATATTTAATTTAGATAAATTCTAAAGAGTCAGGTTTTCTTATAGAAAGTTAGATCATATTTAATTAATATTCGATTATCTAACAGATATCTAAATTTTTCTATTTACCATCTCAGACTCATTATTGGAATTTATTATTCAGATATATTGTTAACTATGATTCCTCCAATACATGTTTATTTAGGTAAACATAATGATATGGTGTGCACATGTATATATATTTTTCATAGTTGTAATTCAGTTAGTTAGGCATAAAACTGACGGTCCTGTTTAATTTGTGCAAAAGACTTAGAAGGTTTAAATCGTATCTATTAAATAAATAAATAAACAATAAACATAATACTAAGGAGTAAATAAAATTGTAACAGTGCAGCCAGACCATTCGGACTGTGATATTTTATTAGTGTTAAAGGTCAGACGAGTAATAAAATTGTTTCATAATTAAATGAGCAATTAATAAATAGCATTCAGGTTATAACTAAAGTGTAAATTTGAAGCATCTAAAAATAGCATCATATGAATTTTATAGAGCAAATTACAAACGAGCAAATTAGAGGTTAGCTTTAGAGACATTATAAAAACTAGTATTGAACAATAAGAACTATCAATTTCAAAAATTATATGACGTGGCTATTTACACGGACGTTTTAATGTTTTTATTATACAAAGTTCTCGCCACTGAGGACGTATGTTCTTCTGTAATATGTCTTCTGTATGCTCAACAGAGTTAACTATAGCAAAACTTGCGCAGAAACTGGCATTATTGGGTGAAGAGGTAACAGAACAGTGCTCGAATACTAGTCGCCCTAGTGATGAAAATGTTCAATAAAGGAACGATGAAATCAGAATCACTCCGCTGACTAATGGAGGAACTTGTTGTGTAAGCCTCACCGCAATTGAAATAATACAGAAAAATAGATAAATAAATTTAATATGCCGAGGAAATTACTATTAAGACCATCATTTAAAATATCTTTCGATCAGTTATAACCGTAGTGTTTTAAAATAGCCAAATGTGTATTTGAAATCGTGTTTACGAGTTTGAAGTAAACACCAATACCAATTTCTTCAAAAGATCACACCACATAACATAATTATCTTCAGTCGAAATTAATGACACGTTTCTGTGTTTCCATGATCTTCATCAGAGCACGGCGACAAATTGGCTAATGTGAATCAAACCTAAATGCATATACAAGGGTGAAAAATCCAATATGCGGTACTTAACACTAATAGTTTCGCGTACATTCTACGCCTAATACATACATGCATATATATTAATTCTCCACAAGAAACAGTATTTAACTGTTATATATTGAATTGAATGATGTCATGCTTACCGCGAAATGTGATCGATCAAGGCCAGAGTGTATGGATTTACTAGAGTAACAGGTGTCCAGAAAAAGTTGTAATTTTTAATTTCGGTGAACTATAGCATACGTTGATATACATCAATTGGTACCATGTACCAACTGGTATCGGTTACTGACACAATAGCTATAGTGTTAGTATCCTTTACAGACTCGGTATATATATTATATAGAGTGAGTTAGCGTGGAAGTCGCATTTGCGAGACTTCATTGGATGTTAGCTTCACTACTGCAGGTTTACACATGCGTCTAGTAGATTTTACCGTCCTATTATCCCACATTTCTTACCAAAATATATAGTGGTTTGAAGGGCGTAATACCGGCTCCTACTGATGAGTCGCCAGTAAGCACGAAACGAATGTGCATGAGATTATACTTTCCGTTCATGCTGCCTTTGGTTTATCCTTCTGGTCACAACTGAACTAATTTGTTACTTGGTTCGCAACACCTAATACATACTTGTACATTCTACTTGACTGAAAATATCGGCTATACAATTACAATGCATTCACGGACATAATACTCTGATAAATTTCGTCAGAATTATTTAAGGTATCAAACTAAAAGCAATTCAATCTGCGAGGGCTTAATTATAAAAATTAAATACGCGTTGCGAAAGCGATACAAATTTTATGCTTAAGAGATAATATAAGAAGTAAAACCGAAATTTCCCGTCAAGTACAATTTATGCGAGGCTGTTTGGAGTGGGAGCCGTATATCCGGTTTTTGCTGCCTAATATATCAATTGCGGTTTGGTTCTCGTTAATCAATTTGGTTTAGTGGTTTAATGATCATTATGGAAGGTCGAAACGCAACAGTACGTGTGACTGACGTGTTGTGCGAGTAGTTAGATGGAATGGAATTGGTATTTATCTCAAGCACAAAAACTTGATTAAACGAATTGTAATTACTACCTACGCAATCAATGATCGTTTAATTGTATAACTTGATAGTATAACAATATGGAAAAAACACTCACGGAAGAACGAGATGTTGCATCAGGTGTCCTCTAAGGTGTTTGGCATCGCTTGGAACGGAATCATTTTCGTCTTTTTCCATACTGATATGATGAGCAGGTTTTCTTGTTTGGGGTAACATAGTGCCTCGCGGAGTCAATGGGCCCCTTGGTGTGGACGTGGGACTTAATGATCCTGGCGTAATACTTAATGAATTAGCTGCATCTGCAATTGCATAATCACCATGCTCGCCTGTTTGATATTCTCTGCTTCCTATTATAGGAAGATGACAAACAACAGTTAAGAACTCAGTTAGCAGAAATTATTCATTCTTAAATGCACAAACTGACATAGTTCAATTTGCTTATTATTATGATCAACTAATTTGTTATGATTTGAAAAATGGTGCCTCAATATCAGCCTCACAAAGCTTCTGGAAGAAAAAAATTACCTAGAAGTAAGGACCAAACATAGTTAATTCGCTGACGTTTGTAATTTTCCTCCAACAAATATATTCTGTCACCAGAGAAATACGAGATATCTGAAAAGTCATCTACAACATATATTTAAAGTAGATAAAATTTGTCGGAGACATAAAAGAAGCAGATTTCTGTGAATGCTTATTTAAAAAGGATATAATAACAAATATATAAAGTTTTTCTCTTTAATCGATAAGGAGATTCTTTTGTAATATTTAATATACAAATTTTTAGGCAAAATTAGTGGGATTTCTAACATTATTTTAAAACAGTTTAAAGATTAAGAAGGGCATTATTGTATTGATCCAAGTGAGTTGGGTCTCATCAGAATTACCTTAGTACTTACAATAAACGTCGTTTTTAAACGATGTATAATATTTACTAATTATTACCTTTAGGAATCTATTATAAACATAAAACTTCGTGTGATACTGAGTATTTCATAATTATCTGATCATTTGTGACTAAGAAATGATTTTTCCTTTTCATTTTTGATCATAAAATTTTCAGAAACATCTTCAAATTTCCTTCACTAGTCAACAGCTCATCACACAATATAGATACAAAACAATAAAGCAAGTGTAGAATTTCATAAAAACCGCCCCGATTAGGTCCCATAAAAGCGACTTGCAATTCTTTATATGATTAGTCATTGCGCATGTGCCTATGTATATAACGCAAAATATTCATATAAGCATAATTGCATATACGCCTACATCCACATAAGTGGCAATGCAATGACTGAATGTCAATATATCTTTTGCACACGCCAGACTAATTTGCGAGATGACGAGAGTAGGGCTGACATTATTGTTCATAGAGGGGAATATAGCAGTTCAAATACACTCGTAGAAAAACCATCTCAGGTTAAGTGATCGGGACGTTAGTAAAATGAAAAGCTTACCTTAGATGTGAAGTTAAAATAAATGAATGTCAGACAGGAAAGTGAAGACTCTAACAAAAGTACTACCATTGTTAAAAAGTTTATGATCCAATTAGAAGTACATTAATACGTGTTAAACTCAATAATTTAATAAATCAGATAAGGGACCAATTAGTAAGAATAAGAATAAGTATCCTTTCTATAATTCACTATTACTAATTTCAGACCATTTATAATTAATTCGGCATTCAATAATGGTGATTCACCGGATAATACCTTTCCAACTGTAAACTAAATTTAACTCATTACATTAGTTAAATTTAATGCAGTTGTCAAATTTTCATCACCATAAATCCAAATCACAAATGTAGTATCCAAAAGCCAAAGATTAAATTTGAGATGCATGTTTATTTTATAAAAACGATTTTTTCCAAGTAATGCATTAAGTTATTTGTTATTGGAACCAACAATAGCTGCTATATATGGATACATCCGATTCTTTATAACATTTTCCTTAATGTAAAATACGTAGAGAACATACATATACCCATCATCTTTAAAATGCGCCAAATTGTCATTTTAATAACTTCAAATATTAACAAATGATCACCAATGAATCACTGAAATTGTCAAATGCTTCAGGTACAGATATATTTGTTTTCAGGGATACCACATTTAAGTTGTACGAACTAAAACATTAATCTAGTAAACATTAATAACCAATTTCAACCAAATCACAAGAATTCATCAATGCATGATCTAAGTGTTGCAATAGTCACCTTTGATGCCGAGAAAGCTCCAATGGTCCTTTCTAAGACTGACATGAATACAACAGAAAATCCACGAAGTGGAAGAATTAAAATGTAGCTGTTAGGACAATGATGGACACAGCCTTCGAGGCGCAGAATTTGATTAAAGATAATAAATATTTGTAATGTGATTACGAAATGGACGCGCTTTATACGAGCAAACCCATATAAATAATTGAATTAAAATAAAGCATTATTGTTGAATTGTACAATGTCTTCTGACGGATTGGAAAACTTAGTAGGAGTATTGTCTGAAAAAATAAAAAACTTTGACTGTGGAATTAGGGATAATTAAGTCTCGGCTTGACGAATCTCATTTTACCACACTTAGGGAACCAATATAGATGAAGTCAACAATGGTGACCGCACCCAAGAGACAGCAGGCAAACACATGCTGGTGTTTTCATCCGAATCGACGAGTGGTTTCCGACCGACATAAGAATTTAACCCTATGCTAGCACCAGTGGATGTGGAAAGACCACAGTTGCGGCTCGACAAAATTGAAGCCTCAGTTCAAGCGTAAGAATTTTCATTAGAAGCCCCTATTTTGCACGTGGCTGTCCAGGTTTTAGTTGACCGGAAAGTTACAATCCCGTTAGAATTGCCTGTTGACAAAGGCAGCATTGGAGCTGCAGTAGTAAATATTAAATAACAAATATATATTTTGTTTTACTAAATGGACGCGATTTATACGAGCAAACTCCTATAAATAATTAGTTGAAAACAAAGCATTTTTGTTGAGCAAAATGACAAAATCTGACGGTTTAGCAATCTCAGTAAGAAAAATGTTTGAACAAATGATCACTTACTGTGGAGTTAGGGATAATTGAGTATAGGAGGGACAACACCATTATAGTAATTTTTAGAGAATCCGCATAAATGACCCAATCAATATTGGTGAAATCATCAGAGAGGTTTATAAATACACAAAAATGGCGAAATTTTTCCACGTATAACTCGATTCTTTTCATTTCTGTGTTACGAACATTATCAGTAAACTTCACTTCACATTGCCTGATTTCACTGAGTGTGTTTGTACTAGTTTGCGGTCCCCTCATACCACCAGTGGTACTATTAATAAGATAATTTCCTATGTTACAAATAAAACAATTAGTCGAAGCATGCCAAGGAAAAAATGCCATTCAGCCACTGCACTTTATTTAGATATAAATGTTTATTTTAAGACTTTTAAAGAGAACATAAGAAAGGTAAAATTAATGTTTATCCTTGCTAATGGGATTGGTGCTATGAAAAGTTTTTTAATTATGTGAAAATATGGAAGATTGTGCTTGCATAAAGCCCTCCCCTTAGCAAAACCATTTAGAATGTTAACACTTTATTTATAATATATTCTTGAGCTCCTTGCTGCTTCTGTCTTTCTTTCCTTAGATGCATTCATATCAACTCTAAAGTGTGTCAGTTGGCGTTCTCGACCTAAACTATAGCCAATTTATCAGGCATATCAGAAGCAGTGCTTGTTATTAATTCTCTCAGATGGCTTGCGCAAAAACAAAATTAAAGTTTAGTATAATATACTAATTAGTTCACTTAGTTACATCTTGATACATTTCAATTGCAGCTTAAGGCATATTGATGAGGTGGCAAGATTTTAATCATGTAAAGTTTACAGTGAGTGAAACACACCACAATGTCTATTTAGCTTTTAAAGTAGAGAATAAGAAAATTTACTATTAAAAAATACGCCTACAAATTATAGCATTAACTCTTCTTTAGACGAAATGAAACACCATTTGGTTTCGGTTTGTATACTGGCTGTAAGTCCCCGAGTTAGATTAAGATGGAAACTGATAGACGCCTTTGCTTATAATAAAAAAGAAAAAGTGGATTTTTT
Organism: Eudiplozoon nipponicum; assembly: GCA_029291075.1. Taxonomy (NCBI): domain Eukaryota; kingdom Metazoa; phylum Platyhelminthes; class Monogenea; order Mazocraeidea; family Diplozoidae; genus Eudiplozoon; species Eudiplozoon nipponicum. The sequence goes on along the minus strand of JAQBSW010001250.1, from coordinate 76,547 downwards.
AAGTATACGCTGTAAAAATGCACATTGCAATATATTTTATACAGTGACAGTCAAAAGTGATCTGAGAAAAAAGCCACCAAATTCAATTTTATTTTCATCAACAAATTCAAACAGAAAAAAGTAGCATATGTCGATTGAAGAAATTACTTCCGTATGATGTTTCGATACATCATAGCGTGAGGCATTACACAATTGCAGTACGGCTAATGCATTTGACTTATACACTATTATTCTAGGCTTTAAAATATATCAGTTCCGAGCAAAAATTGGGCAATATTTTGAACACAAAGACCTATTGCCTAAAGGTACGCGGATATACAAAATTCATTCAAAATTATGGCTATAGAATGAAAAATGACTTTAATATGCTAAATAACTCGTTACTATAGGCTATATAGACACTATAGATAAATTAAATGAGCACAGACTCCAGTGAAGTGCTTAATATATGCTATCCTGTCTGGTATGTGCTTAAACGGACGTTGGTTGTGCGGGCGGTGATAACAATTACTAAAATCAAGGTTGTGATGTTGATATAAAAACCTGACCTATTGAGTACGCACATTTGTCAGTATAAACTACGAATTTTATAGCGTAGAAAAGGCAATTCATTCAGTAGACCGGTTTCGTTCTAAGGAATTCATCACATACTGGCCAGAAATTGCCACAGACAGGACTCGAACGTGAACACGTCTGTTCCTGAATCTAGTTCTCTAACCACTAAGCCACCCTGCCGCACACTAAACGCAATTTTCAGTTGTATATTAAATAATATTTGTAGTATGCAGGAATGCGACTCGGTGGTTAAAGCAACAAATTCGGAAGCAGACGTGCTCGGGTTCGAGCCCTGTCCGCGGAAATTCTGGACAGTACGGGATGAGTTCCTAATAATGAAGAAACCGGTCTACTGGATGAATAACGTTTTCTACACTATAGAATTCTTAGTTTGTACTGACAAATGTATGTAATTAATGGGTCAGGTTTTTAAAATCAAGATCGCAACCTTGATTATAGTAATTGGTGTGTGCTTTGTAGCTTAAAGGCAATTAGAATTGATCTAGAGTTTAAAAAAACGAAAGCCTTATTCGTAAGGATTGCTTGCTCATTGGAGTTTCAACCTACAAAGTAATGGAAATTTGCCATTAATATAGTAATAGTTTGACGCAGAGAAACAGGTATCTGAAACTCTAACGCACGGTGTGACAAAACTGGAAGAGCGGTGTAGTGGAATATTGGCAAGTAAAATTAAAATATATTAGCCTAGGAAAAGGCATTAGTTATAAGAATCCTAAAATATTTAGTACTTACTTGAAGGAATTATTTGGTTATTGATGAGTAGCACTGAATTACTGATTAAATGATCACCATGTAAAGTACATAAACTTCGGTAATTTATTGAACATTCATGACTTAGTAGACCATAATAAAGTTAGCAACTGTTTTTTATGTTTTTCGGTTTTAACTTTAAGATAAAATTGGTATAATTTTTAAGCTTTTATTTAATTAGGTTAGAAATAAAGAGACATCATAAATAGTGTTGGAGCATTACATTATAACCTTAATTAATTGCCTTTTTTCACTTTTGGTAAAAGGTAGATATTTGTTTTTTATTATTAATTAGATTATCCAGAATATGGTTATTTATATTTTATTCTTTATTTTTGGCCACAATGCTACAAGCATTATATACGTTTATTTGGGTTATCTTAATTGAACTTTGGACTATACTTACACATTTTGTACACATTTTGCCACAAAGATGGCAAGTAACTTTGTGAGAGAGAGAGGGGGGGATAAAGTGAGAGGGAGAGAGAGAGTAGAGAGAAAAGGAGAGGTAAAGACTATTCAGTCAAATTTTTATATGCAAACTTTCGGCTTTCATGACAAAATATTTTTTGTGTTTGAAGCGAACTTGCCTTGCTATTTAACAGTTAATTAATAAATTTTGGCCATAGTAACATGCATGGCTTTTGCAAACCTTTACTGGTATTGAGAGCTGTTATGCAATTGTGATAAGTAAGGTATAAAAAAACATCTTTTTATATGTTTGGAATTCTAAGTTGCGGAAATAATTAACCATACAAATGTTTATTATTGGAGGATGTGGTAGAGACACTCCAGCAGCAAAACGCATTTTTAAAAGAGGAGGCAACAAAACTTCGCTCACTAAGAGTCGCCCAGCTGATCCTCAATATTCAGTTTACCGTCATTTACTGACTACAGTAATAGAAGCAAAAACACATGACTACGTGCGACTGATGGCGGCTTCTCTATGTCGTGCAATTGGTTAAATAAGTTTGCATCGGTGGTTAGCTCAAAAAGGCAAAAAGTAGTAACTTTCGTTTTAAATGTGTTAATTTAAAGGCAAGTTAAGTTTAATACAGTGTGATTAACATAGGTTGCCAAAAATTGCTTCAGATTTTAAAGTTCCTACTGTACCGTTTCAAAAATATATTCTAATTCGTCATACATTACATTAGGAAAATATTATATTCGTGGTCTAAGTTTTGTTATCAGTGTAGCAATAGCCAACTTTGAGAGTCCGAACGCACCAAGAGTCCAATATAGGGCTGGCATTAATTCAACAGAAAGTCCTTGCAGAAACGCCCTTATAAGGATGAAGCAGCCAGCACAATGACGGAAGCAGACTTAGATCAGCAGAAGTTAACATAAATAGTAAATATTTGGTAATGTGCTTTACTTAATAGATGCTTCTTTTCCGAGAAAAATCCTATATATAATTGATCAAAAATAAAGCGTGTGTGAAGTTTACAAATGGCTTCTGATAGATTGGAAACATTGATTTAAGGACTGACTGCACAAATAAACAATTTGACTGCAGAATTAGGTATAATTAAATCTCGACTGGATGATACATTAATAATAAATTCTGATGAAATACGCATAAACGACCCTATAAATATAGGTTGACTCAATAATCAGTGAAAGATAATTTTTGTGTCACATATTTCTAATTCTTATCTACTTTTATTTCGAGGATTCAATATCACATTCAATAAGGAGTCGACAATCCGATTTTTAATGAGATCGATAACATAATTCGGAGTTTTAAAAAGGCTAAAAAATGAGCACACGTGGGGCCAAAATATACGATATGACAAAGATACACAAACAACCAACTGGCCGCTAATTAGACCAGTTGTGTCAATGATAAATACTTCACAGCCAAAAACATCGAGTGTGGCAATGACCACCTTTAAGACAAATAATGAACAAAGGGTCTTATCTAGGGCAGACATTATTTCAACAGAAATTCCTCGCAGAAGCGCCCGTATAAGAATGAAGCAGTCAGCCCAATGAGAAAAGCAGACTTCGAGCTGAAGTGAACATAAATTAATTAATGTGTAAATTTGTTTTATTAAATCGATGCTCGTTGTGAGAGCAAAATTCTATATATAATCGAGTAAAAATAAAGCATTTGTGGTACATTTAATATGTCTTCTGATGGGTTGGAAACGTTGATTCAGGCATTGACTTCTCAAATGAATAATTTAACTGCAGAATTAGGCATAATTAAGGCTCGTCTAGACGATACGCTAATAATAAATACGGAAGGTATTCAAGTACGTGGACCATCCAACATAGGTGGACAAAACAATGGCGACCGCGCCGAAGAGGAATCAGGAGGAAATATGCCAGCGTTTTCAGCCGAATCGACGAGTTATTTCAGACCGTCATCAGAGTTTAAGCCGATGTTGGCACCACTAGATGTGGAAAGGCCACAGTTGTGGTTCGAAAAATTTGAAGCATCAGTTCGAGCCCAAGAATTTACATTGGAAGCACCTATTGTGCGTGTAGCTGTCCAGGAATTAGTGGACCGGACAGTAGCAGTCCAATTGGAATTGCCGGTTGACCTCACGTATGAAGAATACAAAAGACGCGTGTTGGATCATTTCCGGGCTAGGCCTCAGGAAGTGTTCTTAAAATTATATAGCCTGAAACCATTAATGGGTGAGATGCCCATGGATACCATGGCACGTATCAAGCGATGGTTCTCGAAGCTTACCGAGTCTTTACCCGGCTTGCAAACACATGAGGCCATCATGTTCATGCTGCTGGATCCTACCAGATACGGTGAAATATCCAGCGCCCAGGGAGTCCTTGAAGAGAGACTTCAGGCTCTTCAAAGTTCGGCATGGGTCCAGTTACGACATCTGACAGGAGCGACATACCGTATTGGAATTCTTCGCGGCATAATAAGCAGTTCCGCGACAGAAGGCAACAGCCTGTGGCCTGGAAGCAAAGTCAGTATATAAGGACTCCAGCTCCGACGAATACGACGTATAAGCGTCAGCAAAACCCATGTACTGCTCCTCGAGAACGGCTAGTGCAGTGGGGTAACAGGGTGCACAATCTCACAAATAAAGGTGGGCGATAGCAGGGCACAAATATTAATCCTTTGCTGGCTCCGACGGGTAGATCGAATGAAGACCAGCAGAACAAACAAAAAAGTGGTCCGAACCAGATGGCCTTTGAAGAAAAGGAAGTGTGGGAAACATTCCAAATGTAAGATTTTTCATTAAAGTTAAATATTTAGAACTCTTCAACGGACAGCCAGTAATAATGCAATTGGATACTGGAGCTGATGTGTCGGTACTACCATTGACTTGGCCATTGAACAATGTAAAACCTACGAAAGCAAGTTTATGTCAGGCATCGGGCGCATCGATGGTGGCTGTGGGCGAGTGGGACACGAAGTTGTTAATAAATGAAAATGTCTATCATATGTCTTTTGTTGTTTCGAATACGCAAACGCCCTTATTGGGACTTGATTTCATTAGAAAATGGGTTAAGACGATAGACTGTCAAAATAAACGTGTATGCCTATCGCGGCCTGAGGGAATAAGTTCAATAAAGTCTATATGTACCCCTAAGATTCAGGAGGAGACCAGTTGTCTGCCTGGGTGGTGGAAGAATCTTCAAACCCAATATAACATTATATTCCAACTGCCTGATTGTAGCGAGCGTCCAGGGCCGACGGTCGACCAGTTTAAGCTATGGCTAGAACTAAATGAAGGTTACGAACCACCAAAAGTATATGGTGCTCCTCCAAAGAAATTAGCAGCAGCGACTCGAGCAACCCAAGAAATGATAGAAGCCGGCGTTCTTGAACCGTCAACATCTGTTTTTCGTGCTCCGATGGTTTATGTTACGAAAAAGGATGGTTCGCTCCGACCAGCGGCTGATTTTAGGCAATTGAACTCAGTAACTAAACCGGACCCGTATCCCATGCCGGCTCTGCGTGATCTGTTCTTACAGCTAGCGGGAGGCAAATGGTTTGCCGTGCTTGATCTTAAACAGGGATTTTGGCAAATAGGCGTGCGGCCCGAAGACCGATGGAAGTTAGCGGTACAAGTACCCCAAGGTCATTTCCAATTCACCCGGGTACCATTTGGCCTTAAAAACGCACCGAAAGTGTTCCAAAGAATGATGGACTCGTTCGTGTCTGACTTAACTTGTACAACAGCTTACGTAGACGATGTTATTATATGGGCCACTACTGAACACGAATTACGTGTGAGGCTGCAGAAGATGTTGGCCAAAGCTGTAGAATGGCGATTACATTTTAATCCAGAAAAGGTACAGATAGGTCAAGAAGTGCGGTTCTTGGGGCACTTAGTCTCAGCGGACGGATGCATGCCGTTAGATTCGAATGTACAACCTATCAGGGATTATCCGGTGCCTACTACTAGAAAACAATTGCGCCGGTTTATTGGTATGGTGAATTTCTATAGACCATACCTCGCAGGGATGGCGGTTACGCAACAGCCCTTATCTCAGTTAACTAGTGCCAAGATACCATTTCGTTGGACGGAGGAGGCTCAACAAGCGTTTGGGCTATGTAAGCAGAAATTAATAGATGCAACTATTTTGACTTTCCCGGTAGGTAATATGTCAATTGTTACAGACGTGTCAGATATTGGTATAGGAGCGGTGTTACAAGCTGACGGACGTCCTGCGCAATATATAAGTCGCACACTCACTAAGGCGGAACAGAACTATACAGTCACAGAAAAAGAATTACTTTCCGTACAATGGGCGCTGCGGAAGTTTAGATATTTTGTCATCGGGGGACACGTGGACGTCTTTACCGACCACAAAGCGCTAGTGCATTGGAGATCACTATGTATTGAGAAGAAACGTGTACATCGAGCCATTGAAGAACTAGAAGAGTAGGATATATCATTTCATCATAGAGCAGGAATCGAGAATGCGGCGGCCGATGCGCTCAGCAGAATTTCCGCTGTGCGGGTTTCGCCGCTTATAAAAGTCTCTGAAGAACAGGAAGAGATGCTACATGTCAGGAAATAGTCAATCAATTAAAAAACGGCACAGTGGTGTCTGCACCATATAAAACGTTGAGTCTACAGAACGGCCTGTTGGTGCGGAAAGAAGGACAAACAGTGCAATGGTTTGTGCCAGAATCTATAAGAACAGAATTAATGGCCTTTTGGCATGAAACGTTAGGACATCCCGGCGCTGGGCGGCTCATTGAGACATTGCAGTCACGATTGTATTGGCCTGGCATGTCCAAAGAAATTCGTAGCTATTGTCAACAGTGCACTACATGCCAACGTTGTAAACCACAAAAACGAGAAAAAGTCACTCCGATTGCTTTCAATGCCAGTGCACGGAACGAGTTTCTGCATATCGACCTGGTAGGTCCACTGCCGGTAGCTCGCGGCGGCGTGTCCTATGTGTTTTCCATGGTCGATAAGTTTACCCGATGGGTCGAGTTTGTACCACTGAAGAAGATTACAACAGAAAAGATTATAACGTTCTTAGAAGAGCGATGGCTCAGTCGATTCGGTGCACCCCAAGTTATTGTTACCGATCAAGGCGCACAGTTTGAGGCGAAAGAATTTAATCAGTGGTGCAAAGACCTTGACATAAAGCATTCCCGCACAGCCACTTATCACCCGCAAACCAATGCGACAGCTGAGCGCGCACATAGGAAGATGAAAGAGGTACTGCGATGTTGGTGCCACGAAAGCCCGGGAACGTGGAGAGACAAATTACATTTGGTCGAGCGGGCCATGCGCTTTACAGTCTCAACAGCTACAGGATTCGCTCCAACGACCATGGTCTATGGAGGACACATAAGACTGCCAGGTGAACCTGTAATCCAAGGATCCCATGAGCGCTGCACCATAGCGGATATTCAGGAACGATTGAAACAGTTAACTGAATATGTAGGCGCCACACAGCGACAAGGCTATGCAAGGCAACCGACACGCACTCGCTTAAAGGTCGGCGACTATGTAATGGTAGCGAAGGTCGAGCCCATGGCACTGCAGGCTGTCAATGATGGGCCGTATCGCGTGGAGAGGGTGGACGCAGAGCACAATACTGTTTTTGTTAGCCTGCCCGATGGACCACGAGCTGTTGCACTGGATCGTTTAAGCAGAGTGCGAAAGCCGATTCCTGAGGGGGGGGGAAGATGTGGCAATGGCCACCTTAAGACAAATAATGAACAAAGGGTCTTATCTAGGGCAGACATTATTTCAACAGAAATTCCTCGCAGAAGCACCCGTATAAGAATGAAGCAGTCAGCCCAATGAGAAAAGCAGACTTCGAGCTGAAGTGAACATAAGTTAATTAATGTGTAAATTTGTTTTATTAAATCGATGCTCGTTGTGCGAGCAAAATTCTATATATAATCGAGTAAAAATAAATCTTTGGTGGTACATTTAATATGTCTTCTGATGGGTTGGAAACGTTGATTCAGGCATTGACTTCTCAAATGAATAATTTAACTGCAGAATTAGGCATAATTAAGGCTCGTCAAGACGATACGCTAATAATAAACACGGAAGACATACATGTACGTGGACCATCCAACGTAGGTGGACAAAACATCGAGCACACTAAAACATATCTTACAGGCAATACAAGTGAAAATGTCAACAATTAGTCTTCACGATTGTTTTAATTTAATTAATAAATTAAAATGGTACAACGTCACGAATAGGAAAATTATATCTTAATTTCAAAAATGTGTCAACAAAGAAACATACTGACAAAACTGTCGATTTCTTATGTAAATAATTCGGTGATGAATACCAATCATTCTATAAACATACAAGTCATCTACAATTTCATTTCAACAAGTTCACGAAAGATGTTTAATTCAAATGTAATGGTCAATAGATTAAGCAAGTTAATGCAATAGTTATGTGCATTCCGTAAGGAATTTACTGACCGATGTGTACATGCTGAACCTCGAAACACTAAAACTGAAACCTACAAGAAAAACTATTGCCATGCACACCTTTGGTACGTTGATAACAGTTTCATTATTGTTAATAGAGATGTAGAAATACATGACATGCTTAAAGATTTTAATAGCATTGACCATAATATTCCGTTTACTTGGTAGTGCGATCCGGCTCAATCTAACGCAGTCTTTCCATGACGTATTTCTGTTGAGACAGGAAGATGGTAGTCAAAAGATGGAAAATATTTCGGACGCAGACATGAATAGGAAGATACATAAACTATAGTAGTTCTCTTTCAATCTCGAAAAAACAAAATTTGATGTGCAATTTATCCTACAGAATCAAGAAAATCTGTTCTAGGGAATTTGCTGACGAAGAATCGGCAGTGCCAAAAAACTACCAAAAATAAGTATCTCGAAAGATTTATTGAAACAAGCATGAGTTATGAACAAAGACAACACCATCGTTTATAAAAGTGACACTTTAAGTCAGGCGAATTTGCACGTGTTTTTCTAGGCAAGAAACGATAGAGATACGAATATCGGAAGCCATCAACAGCAACATATTTAAAGCGCAACTGCATAAACAAAAGCAATTTGTACACGAATTTAGTAAAAACTGAGGAATTGCGTACTGTGTACCTTCCTGTGTATTTCCCTTTTACTTCTCGTTGCTTTTTAATGTTTTTTATTTGATCCATGTTATTACCTTTTGCTTATCAATGCATTCGTGTTTAGTAGTGGCGAAAAAGCAAAACTTTAAAAATTCTCGAATAAACTTGCTTTATAATAAAGTTATATTTTAATACAAAATTTGCTGCTCAATTTACATTTATTCGGTTACTTTTTTGCGTCAACGAGTAAAATAAATAGCAGCCGATAAATAATTTAGCAACATTTTTTAAATAAAATTTTCCATAGTTTAAATTGAAAGAAATAAATAAAATATTGAACTGCTTAGATGAATATAATACAATATAAATAGGATTGTAAATGAAATACAAATTGTAGCTGATTGAATCTCAAATAAATGAATATAAAACGAACCCAATGTTAGTTCACCAAGGCTATTGCTTTCACTTGGATGGCTGAACCCAAATCCAACTCCAAATATGCGTTTTCGACGTTCTCTTAAGGCTGATAAAATTTCCGCTTCCGTCTTCTTGAACTTGAGCTCATTTATTGCATTGTTTTGTTTATTATCGGTAGCCGAAGATAATTTTATTTTACCAACCAGTCCCGGAGATCGATGGTCGGCTAGAGCACTCATTGAAGGTGGCATTCTTGTTGTATCACGTGAAGGACTTTCATAAGCTATGTGCTGTGGCGTGGGTAGACTTGAAGTGCTTGATAACTCTTTCTGACCCTTGCCCTCACACTCTTCTCGTTGATGTGGATTATTTTTATCATCAAATGAATTCTCTGTGTAAAGCGTTTGTACACCTTGATTTAATTCCGCTACTTTATCTATTATGATTGAATCATTAGGGATGGTGTTTTTGTGATTTGCGTTATTATTTTCTGGATCATTTAAAGAATACCTTATACGTTTGAACTCAGCAAAGCACTTTTGGTAGGCACAAGTGACGCAGTGTGGCCTTTCGTTGCAATCTTTGGTGATTACTGCTGATGAGGGATTATCATAAATATTATGTCGGTCGCCAGAGTAATTTTCCAATTCAGGTGATGTCTGTTCATTCCCTTCTTTGCATAAAAATGAATTCTGTTGTAAATACGATAGCTTGTTGGGTATATAAAATTGTGTATTATCGGATGAAGCTTGCATATTTTGGCGATTCAGTGAAAACTGGCTATCTCCATTTACTGTATTAAGAAAAATTTGAAAGAAATCATTTAAATATTACTTAATAATGTATATAATGCATTTATGAATAAGTTTCATACCACTGACTAGAAGTTTTAATTAATCAGGTGGATTTGTGTGGTACTCAACACTGATTTTCAGCCAATTCCAAGCAATCGAATTTGATAGAACTATAAGTCGATTTTCTATAAGTCGATGGTCTCATATAGTAAAATACAAGAATGGTAACACGATATGATTTATTCCTTTTGACAATTTATAATGATTAGTGACGTTTGTATAGAATAGAAAACAGAATCGTATGCTATTATATGTAACAGAGTTGCTATTCTTGTATATTTTCAGTATTCTATGTCTCAAAGCCAATTATGCTTATTCTTATTGTGGTATAATTTCCAGTCAATTTGCTAGCATATGTACAGAATAAACTTATTTAGGAAAAAATAAGTTTTCAGAACTGTTTTTTCCAGAAAAGTTTAAAAAGAAAATAAGGAATTAACTGTTATTCTACACTCACTATGTTGACACTTTTAGGAGTTAAGGAATTGGTTTGCACGGATAAAATTACGTTATTGTCTAAGACATATTTTATCCCTCAAATACAAAATTTAAATGTTCAGATGCTGGTAAAATGTCATATATTTTCATGCAAGATTTCTTCAATTTGCATTGTTTTCTATCTAACACCGAAAATGATCCTTTAACAACAAATAATACATCGGCCAATCTCCTCAGTCTAAACCTGCGCTAAGATATAGAGAAAAATTGAAGAAATTATAAATGCCCTAAGTGGCAGTTTATGATTAATAGTATTATTAACTGTTAAATCGTCAGTAAAATGAAAATAGTTGACGTTTGACTATTTTTGAAATAATTTCCATAAAATGTAATGATGTTAGACAATTTCATCAGAATGACTTTATACATACTATAACACTATCTTTAGCGTATTCTGCGGAGCGTATAACTTTCATTTTCATTTCAGTGTTGATTTAATAAAATTTCAACTTTTGTTCAGTAAGTGTACAATTTTACGAAATTCTATCTTTTTGAATACACAATTTAATAGATGAAAAATGCAAAATTAATTTTTTTAACATTAATCTACCAAACTTTGAAAGTATAAATATCGCTTGTTTTAGAACTTAATACGCGAATATAAATAAAAATATCTGCAAGTAATGCCTCAAAATAAGAAAAAGGACGACTCGTTCAAAACATCATCATTAATAATGTTATATTATGAAATAAAAAAACAATAAAAATAGTTAAACTTTAATGAGTAAACTTCATTTGGTGAAACGGGCATAGTTTAACAGATAAAAGTAAGAGCGCACAACTATGTTAGATATTAATAAAGAATAAATTATACTAAGGAAAACAGAAAAATCTGTGTCATGTTATTTTTAAAGAAATTACGATATTATTAATATATTATTATGAAAAAAATTAGAGTGCAATGCCGTCATTAATTAAACAAATATCTATCTAATGGAAATTGAGAACAGTAAGAATAACAGGTGATCAGTTGCAAAGATTTCATAAGCATCAAAATACATATTTTATATTCTATATTATGCGTATTAAAAATATAAATATGTTTAATTAAAATATAAACGCAAGCTATAATTTTATATTTTTTCCGCATAAACTAAACACTGCGTGAGTTATAAAATGCAAATAATAAACTAAACCTATTTCGTCCTTATTGGTTCCGCATAAGTAGTTGCCATAAAAACTGAATAAAATATTTGAACCTGGGAGTATTTGTTTCCAATTCCTGCAGTTCGTCCTCTTTATTACAAAACTCGTGTATTGCATGCCTTTTTCAGTCATACACCAACTACAGTGGCTTTGAGGATGAGTTGTATGACTGAAACAAATGCTACAGGATTAAAAATCCGGATGCAAAAATTCAAATAAGGGAAAACCCGATTAGTTGGTGAATTTTAATTGCTGTTTTAAGCAATTTGAGTTTAATATAAAAGACAAATAGAAACAAACTCTGTCACTATTCTCTTATTCAATATTATCTCCAAAGTTAGCATAGTGTCTGTTATACAATGACAGTTTGGATATGGTTAGCTGGAAGACTATGATGAAAGTGTTACAAAAAGAATCCACGTGAAGTCAATACTGACCAAAATAGCTAAGTTTATATAAAACTGAAAACTGATGGTAGTGCGCGGCTTTGGTGATGTATTAGATAAATCGCAGGAATCTAAAGAATATGTGCCACGTTTAGAGCTCCAGATGCGGAATTTCTATCACGTAATTGATGAGTGCTCAATCTAGACGTAACTGTGGATGAAGTGAATTTGTTATTTTATGCTATTTTAGAATTTGCTGGCGAAAAGCTACAGATATATATTTTTAAAGATGCGTAAACAGAAATTTTTCCACGAAAAGCACAGACTGTTACTTGCGTGCGAAATTGTTCAAATAAAATCACCTGACGGTTCCCATTCTTATTATATTCAGCCAGTTATTTGACTACAGTTATATAAGTCAAATTTCCAGACTTTAAATAAGCATCGATTCTATTTTAGTGTTTTCATGTGTTGTGTGATAAGATAGCAAGTTAAATTGGTGCTACTTCAAGTACGCATACTTTATTGGAGTATTAATTGTCAAAACCCGTGTTACATCACAATAATCCTGCTGCATCCCACTTTTTTACAGTAAATGTTATGTACAATTACGTTTAATGCATAAAATTTTACAGAAATATGTCTATCGTTGCAACAATTGTGTTCTGCTAACTTGCACACGGTAAAAAACGCATGGAAACAGAAATTTGTTTTCTCATCTTTCCGTTTGACAAGTAATTTATCCAGAAAAGATTGATCGACAATTTGTGCACACACAAAGCAAGTAAATTTGAGAACAAAGGGCATTTTAAATTATGTGAATTTGTTAGTTCTATCAACAAATAAAATTTAATAGAAAAATTTTGCTGGGTGGATATTCTCATCGTATTAAATTTGAGTTACGATCTGAATTATCGATCTTATGCGTTTGAAAGGAATTTTACACTAATTGAACATTTATATTGTTAAACTTTGACCAAAAATATGTACGCACATCTCACTCTAATGATTGTGTCGTTAAATAATTCATCCGAAATTGTCAACGAGAAGTAGCAAATGATTCGAAGAAGGGCCTTGTAAAATATATAAAATATTAAGCTGAAAATATTTTTCGAAAGGACCATGACTCACCAAATCTGTATGAATATCGATCAAAGGTTTCTGTTGAACAAAGTCTTATGAGAAAGTGAAAAAGCGTATAAAGAGGCGTATTCCAGTCTAGGTCGAACGCTTAAGATAAGATACCAAAAATACAATTTAAACCTATGTATTATGTTCGCGACCGAAAAGAAATTGTTTTGCCGAAATTACCAGTTAAGAACAATGTATTGGAGGTCAATAGGTGTAAGAGCTGTATTTCTGACATTCCATGCCATATATATGCGTTGTTTTTTTATCCAGGACAGCCAGTTTGCCGTCGTGCTCTGATAATGATCATGGAATTTCAAAACGCGTCTGCACGTGCGAAAAATGTTAGTTATGCAACAGTGAGAGACTAGCGAAGACATTCACACAAAAATTTGTGTTGTAGTCCTATTTCGAATTTTCTAATCAATAACCTAAAGTGCATGCAGGATTAAAGCACATTAAATTTGGGTTAAAGACAAACTGATACTTTCAAATTAACTTGATGGCAGTGGTAATTTGTAGGTCTACAAACTAAATTGTTGTGAGTTCGAATTTTGTAGATAGTAACTTATAAGGTAATGCGAAATATGGCCGAAACCTCTGTCAGGAAGATGAATAATGAAAAGAATTTTTTAATTGTTTGTAAAATTTTCTTCGATTGTTTCGCTGGTTACATATAAAGATTATGAACTAAATAATGTAAAGATATATGAATACCATTAAAGTCAAAATTAAAGCGCACAAGGTAGCAACTATCTATATGAATGAGTAAAAATTAAAATTAACGGAAAATAAGAAGGAACACAGACAAAGTTTGAACGATATTACTTCAGACGTGAATATTGCATGATCTGAATTGCCTGAAATTTTCAGTCGTGAATTTAAATGAAAATACACGGTTAAGGTTAGCGAAAAGCTATCTGATAAAGAAGGAAAAGGCCATCAAGTATTGTCAAGTGCAGGCAAAGCCTAGACGCTTTACAAAATCCTGTACCAAAGCAGGAACTTCCTAGATCTTATAAAGTTTGACACACACAAATCCACACTAACTCAAAGAATGAAACACGAAAACATTCATTTCAATCAGAATTACGCGGTAGATATAAACACTAATACAACTATATATAAGTTTACAGTACAAAGTAAGCCTTGTATAAGATAGTAAAGGCAATTTATCAAGTAGACTTATTATTGTTTTTAATGGGAAGTCCTCAAGCAATGTCTAGTATTTTTGACTGAGGCACGGCTCGAACCGTTTGACGTTTATTTTTATTTCTGACTATATCAACTGCACCATCGTGCCGCACACTACACATCTTTTCGGTTAGATATTAGCTTATTCTTGGCAAGCCTATAATTGAAGTGGAGTTATTGTGGCATCTCTTTTATATATGGATTTATGCCTAAATAAATGAATTAGGTCATAATTGTTAGTGTTAGTAGTAAAGCAGTTTTTAATGAGCAAATTGCGGAATGAAGTTAAATGATTTCCAATTTGATGACTTCATCTATATTGGTTGGGTCTTTTATGCGGATTTCCTCGAAATTGATTAGTAGTGTGTCATCCAGCCGAGACTTAATTATCCCTATCTCTGCAGTCAAGGTGTTCATTTGTGCAGACATTCCTTTTACTAAGTTTTCCAATCGGTCAGGAGCTTTTTGTTATCTTTACAAACATGCTTTATTTTTAATCAATTATATATAAGCTTTTGCTCGTATAAAGCGCATCGATTTATTAAAACAAAAATACAAATATTTGTTATTTTATGTTCACTTCTGCGGGTCGAAGACTGCTTCCATCATAGAGCTGATTGCGTCATCATAATACTAGCATTTCTGTGAAGACTTTCCGTTATATTCATGACAGCCCTTGACGAGATCTCTATCTCAAAGTTGGCTATTACTACATATTGGTAAAGTGAGTGGAAGAGTATTTTATGGAAACTAATATGATTATTGACAAATTACGATCACTGGGTTTCACCGAAATGAAGTTGATCAAATCTAGCGATTCTCTATAAGTTTCTTATCTACGCCATTGACGTTATTGAGAAAAACTACAGCCTTCGTTACCCTATACAAGGCTTAAATTATACCGAAAAAATAATATATAATGAGATTGGTGTTTATATAAACTCCGTAACCGTGATTAATATAGTTGTTAATATTACCGTGCAATAAAAGATTGTTTAGTTGTATAAACGGATACCCATACATCGAAACTTTTATTAAAGCATTCAGTTTCTCCTGATTAATGGACTAAAATTTAAAACTGTACACGCAATATTTTGTTTTATAAACGTTTGCTTGAACGCGTAACACAATTTGATCAAGCTTTTTTTTTCATAGCATTTCACCGCATTTAAATCATCAAGACAAGTTAGAATTGCATGTCTTTAACATAATCTCCAATAAATAGTAATGATTTTTTTTCGGTGAACTAAGGCATACATTGATATTCGTCACGTTAGTCACATGTAACTTTTCGGTACTATTATGTTGGCATCGGTTACTAACACAATAACCATAGTGTTAGTATCCTTTACAGACTCGGTATATATATATATATATATATATATATATATATATATATATATATATATATATATATCCGTCGTAAAGTCCATCCCCTCCTCAACGTGGTACGACGGTGTCAACCATGTTTCGATGGCCGATCGTACATGGGCTAACGGGGCTATGGCGGTGGTGTCACCAGGGCGTGGTGGATTTCCGACCGACAATCGGATCTCCTATAAAATACCACATGAGCCCGACGACGGCACCATGACTCGGCGTGTGTTCCCCGCCACAAAAGGGTTCAACAGCCACAGGATTACATGGACTCCTGGACAGTACCCCGTACTTCCGAATGGCGAATGAACTCTCAACAGCCACCGGCAACCATGCAACTTACTGCTGCCTTGCAGACTGCGCTTGGATGTGCAAAGGCTAGAGGTGCGTCCTCGATCAAAAAGCCGAGTGGTGAGGGGACACCACTTGTACCAAATTCCCAAGAAACTCCATGAAATGTCACATGGTGCCGGCTTATCCTCCAAAAGAGTCAGCCACAGTAAAGTAAAGTATATATATATATATATATATATATATATATATATATATATAATAGTGTGAGTTAGCGCTGAAGTCGCATTGTCGTAGACTATATGATGTTAGCTTCACTGTTTCATGTTTACACATTCGTCTAGGAGATTGTAACGTCTTATTATCACACATTCATCACTCAAATATATAGTGGTTAAAGGGCGTAATACCGGCTCCTACTGATGAGTCGCCAGTAAGCACGAAAGGAATGTGCATGAGATTATACTTTCCGTGCCTGCTGTCTTTGGTTTATCCATCTGGTCCCAACTGAACTAATTTGTTACTTGGTTCGCAACACCTAATATATACATACAAATAGGAGGGATGACTGTTTTGGAGTATATAAATATTTTGAATTCGATGATTGCTTTGCTGTGCTACTGGATAAATACAATAGGATTCTGTTTATCTGAAGCTCACGAACGTCATTTTACAATTTAAAATTTATGACTGTTGCTAAGTAATCTATTTGGAAACCCTATTGATCGAAATTGCTTCAGTAACGTTATGCAGGACTTAAACACTTAACAACCAATTGCATTACCATAAAGAAGCAATTCAATTGCACTCTCTATCTCTCCTATTTGCGATCTGACAACAATTTTTATTTCACCAAACAAATGCTATTCATTTAGTATATTTATATTGTTATTTAATTTCGAACTTGCACTGGAAGATTAAACGTGGATGAGCTCTAACAAAAGATGAAAATGTCCAAATAGTGTTTTACTTTGATATAAAATTTATTTGATTGCTATAGTTGATAAATAATAATAAACATAAATTTATACATGTCCCAACAAAGATAAACGTGTTGAGGATTGCAAAATTCATTAATAAAAAATCACCAAAAACATTATTAGCAGAACCAAAAGCTGGGTGTTTCGAGGTAAAACAGTACGAAGTACACATAGTTAACCGATAAAAAATAAACAATCAGAAATAAAAAACGTTCAAAAGAGAAAATTTATGTCATGCATTCATTCTTCAGTTTTTATTGTAAAAATATGTATTTTACGTTTAAGTGCTCATATTAATAGTAAACTTAATGAATAGTTAATGCATAATTCCAAAATTCGTAAAAGTGAAATGTGATGTGCAATAGCAACAAAGCAATCACATTCACGAGATCGAATTAACAGAAGAAAAAATGCAATAGTTGATAAATTGCATTTCAATTCATATTGATTTTATGAATTGTAAAATTGCTTAATATGTAAATGTATAGACACGTATAGTAAGTGTAGAAATTTTGATACAGCGTATCGAAATTAAGATATATTTGCATATTTGAAACGTATGAAGGACTTATATACCCTGAATTGCAAAAATCTCACTGTCTGCATGTATTAATCATGGCGATACATGTGATAAATTTTTTTGCAAAGGACACGTTTTATATACCAAAGTCAGTATATGAAAAATAGTTTAATAATTGGTTTATGACGTATTGATGGCGTTTTACATCTTTTAAGTAAAAGCAATATAATGATATGACAATAGTTGAAATGTTACAGGTATTTTAAGAGAAATTTATTATATTTTAACTAATTTGCGAAATTATTAGTTTTTCTCACTAACGTCAATGACGTAGATTAGAATCTTATAGAGAATAGCTAGATTTGATCAACTCTATTTCAGTGAAACCCAGTGATCGTAATTTGTCAATAATCATATTAAATACTGCTTGTTGCGGAGAACTAATATATATGCAATTATGTATTAGGTGTTGCGAACCTAGTAACACCTAATACATACTTAATAATCATATTAGTTTGCACAAAATTCTCTTCCACGCTCTTCACTAATGTTTATCGATAGCCACATTTGAGACAGAGAACGCGTAAGGTAGTAATACTTATTAAAAGATTAATTTATTAATAATGTACATTGAATGTGACATATTTAAAATTTAAAAAATAACGATATCTACTTTAATAAATGTAGCTCTCTTGATATAAACATCTGGACTATTATGTAAATAATTGTCAGTATAAACTAAGTATTGTATAGTATAATAAACCGGTTTCGTCCTTATTAGACACTCATCATGTACTGTCCAGATTTCGCCATGGACAGAGCTCGAATATGACCAAGTCTGCTTCGGAATGGGGTGCTCTAACCACTGAGCCATCCTTTCGCACACTACACGCAATTTTAAGTTATATACACACCATAGTTTTCGGTTAGCCTTTCCTTTAGGTTGAGCCTGTATGGCAAACATTTAGACACGAAATTCCAACTAACCATCCCCAATCAGCCATTATAGAGCAGGCACCACGCTACATGGGAAGATGGTATTGAACTGAACATTTATATAAATAAGCTAACACTCATTGTACTGGCGGTGATAACAATTATGTTAATCAAGGTTGACTTGTTGTTATAAACACCTGATCCATTTTACACATATTTGTCAGTATAAATTCAGTTTTTTATAGTGATCGTTATTATAAATAATAACGTAAACAGTTAATAACGATTTTTTTAGTAATTGAAGAAATGTGAAATAATAGCAAAGGCGTTGAAATTAAGTGACCTCAATAATCAATTTGGTATTTTATTTTAATTTTATTGCAATTTCGCCACCAAATTGATTCGTCAATCATTTAAAGTTCATGGAAACCGTCGGTGTCTTGCATTGTAATTTTGAAAACTTTTAGAGTAACAGTGAACTTAGAAGTGAAAGAAGATCGATGAGGATAACGCCTCAGTGTAAAGACATGGTTCGTTAATGGTTTGATATCTCTATCCCACTATGGTTCTATGGAGCTATTGTTCAAATCAAGCCTCGGTTCCAGAGAAACAATAATTGCTAAAAACTGCCAACTGCTTGTTATTTAAACAACTTTCTCTTTGTGATTTTAATGCACGACATTAAGATTTCAAATTTTTTGATAATATACTATGTAAATGATATTTTATCTTGCAGAATTTCAAAGCACCAATGTTTTTCGTTGTATGAAATAAAAATTCTTCATAGTATTTTTATGTTTACCAAACGAATCATGTTTTACTAGGTAATAAAAATATCAATCCCTAAATTTCAGTCAGCAAATCACACCATAATAGAAGCAAATCGTTTAAAAAACTGATTTGTTGTTACACTTTTGTTTTAACACCAATGGACGGCGAAATACCTGTTTGTGTTTGAAGAACGGTGAACGTTATAAAATTCCAAATCACCAAAAAATAAAGGTTCTAAATATATATTAGGTTTCATCTATCACATAGGTAATTTGTTTAATAAAAGTCGTTATTTGAGCCAGTTTATTTATAGTAAACATGACCAAAATAGCCAACGGAAATTATGTTGTGCATGTGAATTAGTAAATTATTAGAAAGCAATAGAGGGGTTAATATACGCTATGCAGGAAATAGAACCAGCCTCCAATAAAACTAAAGATGAAATGCAATATGACTCACATGTCCGTGGGCTTTATGTTTCTCGTTGTCAGCCAAAACTGTTTTACTTATGCAGAATGTCTTCACATAGTGGAATTTTACGAAATACCAACAAAAATTTACAAGGAAACATACTTATTGCAGCATGATTGGCATAAAAAATATAATACTGATAATAATAATAATTATAATAATAATAATAATAATAATAATAATTATTATTATTATTAAATCCAACTGCTTAAATATTTTTTATTTTCCATATTACCAGATTATTGAATTTAGCTATGATAATTCGTAGGATTTAGATAAAAAAACAGCTCCAAAACATTACTAACATAAAAGGGCTGCTTTGGCAACTCACCTATCTCATACAATTCCGAGATCAAAGTATTCTCCAAATTAATGTATCATTAGCGAATTTTTTTTGCCACAAAATATGTTTAAATATTCCATTAGCCTGATGCCTTGCGTAAAAGAAGCACTCTTCTCTCAAACTGTGTTAGCTAATTATATCGTCTTTTACAGATAACAGTAATTGAATTTATCGTTAAAACCAACAACAGTCATAGTCTTGATGCATAAATATTGCAAAGGAACCATCAATATAGAAAAGAAACTGACTAACAACGATTCTTATATACCTGTCCAGTCAATCGACTCAGCAAACTCCTATATATAATTAATTAAAAATAAATCATTTGTGTTGAGCAAAAATGACTTCGTCTAATGATTAGGAAAACTTAGCGAGAATATTCTTTAAATCAAGTTTGCGAGCTTGAAGTAAACACCAATCCCATTGTATTTAACCAGTCGTCGAAAAACATAGCAAAACTACCAACAGCCGCAACGCACTGACGCGTTTCGACCTTCCTTGATCATCATCAGAGTACGACGGCAAACTGATTAGCGAGGATCAAACCGCATTGAATATAAATGGAAATCAAATTGAGATATGCGGCTCTCACCTCTAGCAGTCTCGCATACATTGAACTTGACTGGAAATGTCGGCTGCACAATTTCTATGCAGTCACGAACATTAACTGTTTGTAGCTTTCGCCATATATACATATATAGGCAATACAATTTAACAATAATTGTTTGCGCGGGTGGTGGTAACAATTCTTTAAATCAAGTTTGCGAGCTTGAAGTAAACAACAATCCCATTGTATTTAACCAGTCGTCGAACAACAGAACAAAACTACCGCCAGCCGCAACGCACTGACGCGTTTCGACCTTCCTTGATCCTCATCAGAGTACGACGGCAAACTGACTATCGGTTTGATCCTCTATCTATCAATGAGCTTTATCAAATCACAGGTTTATTTCAGAATCTGAGCCGGTACAAAGTAAAACAACTGTAAACATTCTCTTCCAAAAGCTACACCAAATTATATTTCAACCACAGTATTGTCAATGTTGGAGTTACACGTTAACTATCTTATCTCAACAGCCCATTAACAGAAATCCTTGTTTAAGCAAACCAAGTTTAAACTGGAATTCACCAATATCTTTTCCTTTATGAAATCTGCAGGCCCATCGATTTTGTTAAAGAAACTGTTGCTAACTGCCGGACTTCTTCAGTAAGGTATAATTAGACCTTCGAATAGTACTGGTACATCTCAGTTACACTTAGTGTTATTGGCTAACGAATCATATAGATCTTTCGATAATTATCGTTAACTAAACTCTGTAGCAAAATCAGATAGGAGCAAGATTTTTTTATTAATATGTTACAATATAAACGTAGATGTAACAAATTTTATTGAGTGGTGCATATAGATTAAGATTACCTTCACGAGCTGGCAAACGCTGCGTCCAAATACAAACTGCAGTCAAAATTCCTTAGAGTTTATTTGATTATTTTTAAATCTTTTTTTCTTAATTGCGCGACATAGATTTGTCAACGAATCATGTATGACATATTTTACTAAACCAACCACTACTGCATGACGTTAATTGATAGATTGATAATTTTTTGTTAAGACGGAAACTTATGCAGAGCATCTTAGTAATGCCCGATTCTACTCAGCAGAACATGGCCTCAAATTAAGATTTAATAACATACAAATGACACCGACCTTAGTTGATAATTTAGGGAATCGTCAGGTATTTAGAATTTTTCTGTAATGTATGATTTTCCTAGGAGCCTTCCGTTGCCTAAGACATCGAAAATTTTGTAGAAGATCTATGTGGTTTTCAATTAGTACCGTGAGTTTCTGTCTTATCGAGTAAAGAAAAAATTTTCTTACGTCAGAACATAAAGTAAAGGAAAGGAATAAGCAGAGACTTCGGATTTTGTAGCCGACAAATTACGTGAAATTTCTCAGGTAGACCACAGTTTCTTGAACATATAAAAATAGGCTAGCTGCATTAGCATCTTCGTAAGCACATGGTACATATGTCGATGCATTACCGTTAATACATTTGCCCATAGTTTCGTGTTTGCAAATCAATTTGTAAACTTACGTTGTAGTTCTTGTGCGCCATAGACGTGTTCGAATAGGCAGCTCTCAAAGTTTCTATCTTCACAGTAAGATCGGGATAAACGTTCTTGCCTTTGGTATCACTTAAGTTATATATATATATATATATATATATTTTTCATATATATATATATATATATATATATATATATATATATTTGTGCAGCAGAAATTTCCGTACAAGTACAATATATGTGAGATTGAAGGTGAGAACCACATATCTAATTTTGCTTTACATATATATGCAATGTGGTTTGATCCTCGCTAATCAGTTGCCGTCGTACTCTGATTATGATCATGGAAAATCGAAACGCGTCAGTGTGTGCGACTGGCGGTAGTTTTGATATGTTTTTCGAGGACTGGTTAAATAAAACATGATTGGTGTTTGCCTCGAAGCGCGCAAACTTGATTTAAAGAAAACGAAGTAACTTCAATGTATGAATAGCAGTCCAGTCAAAGGAACAGAAACGGCCCTAATGAACAATTAATTTTGAACATGAACAATGATTTAGCCTGCAATGGAGACCTAATCGGACAAGGCAAGATTAATGTGTAAGAAATAGTTTGGACTTTACGAAATTGATTGCCGACGGCCACCTAAAATTCAACACGCAGAAACCCACGGTTTCACGCCGGTTAACTTTATAATTTGTCCTTTTCAGGACCAACGAATAATACTGCCTACAAAGCTTAAATAAGGACGAAACCAGTCTAATGGATGAATTGTCTTTTGTACATTATACAAGACTTAGTTTTTACTGGAAAGTGTATGTATATAATGTGATTGGCTTTTAATTGAAGCTCGCTACCTTGATTTAAACCAATGACTTAATTTAATTAAATACTTACTTTCTGCATGAAGCAAATTTCCATCACCTTTAACTACTTGCCAGTAATAATTTTCAAATTCATTGCTGTCCAGTGTCCAGCAGGGAACTTGTCTGTCCAGATCATCGCCATTTGTTTCGCATCTACCAAATTGATCTATCGTCGGCTCAGGAGCATCACACAGACTGACTTTACCACCATTGTTTTGCATAGCATGAGGAGTCTGTTGTGCGTCAGTTGTAAGCTGCACCTGATTCACGACTTTCATCGAATTCACTGGTTCTCCTACATCAATTACCGAGTGTTTCGACAAAGTTTCACTGTGTTCCATATCGGAGATGTCGACAGCTGTACTCGTGTTATCGTCTGCGTTGATTTTATCTCTAGAGTAGACATTCAATAGCGGATTGTTTTCCCTATTTTGTGCGATATTTGGAAAAACAGGCTGCCATTAATTTTAGTTTAATTTTGACAATGTAAGAAAAAGGTTGACTTTGAAGGTTTGCAAGCAGTTCAAAAATTAATAGTTTTACTTAATCAATGAATAGCTCTTAGTTTAATTAAATTTAAAATGTGCGGAAATAATGACATAAATTTTTAATTATTACGCTCTTGTATTTAGTTTTCATTCACAAATATATTTGATACAAAAAACCGTCGACCATCTCAAATTCTAGATAATTAACCCGTGTACCGAAGATCATGCGTAAGTTCTAAACATCACCAAGTAATACTATTTATGAAACATAAAAATACCATTTTACTTGTTGTTGTGGAGCAATTCCATTCATACAAGTGTGATTTGCGAACTTTATCGTTGTTAAACGTTGTCATGCTCCTATTATCTCTATCTTATAAATACTCAAATACAAATAAGTCATTTAGCAATGCAACGAAATTGGTATCGGTAATATTTTTTAAAATCACACAGAACAAACAAAAACTTATGAAAGAATTTCAAATAATCCACCAATAAAGTATCAATCTGTTTCGCAGAGCCTTAGTGATAAAAGTATTCTGTTACATTACAAGTTTATAATCCATCATAATTTAACCAACTCATCCTTAAGTCCTCACCTCTACAGTGTACGTTACGTTCCATTATCTTTCTGTGTAGTCCATCCTATTTAGTGGATTACACAGATTCCAAGTTTTCCATGAAGAAATCAAGAAAAATAAGTAAAGGCTTTATTAGGATATACAGCAAATAACAACAAAACAGTGTACGTTTATATAGACTACTCTATACAAAAACGTGTATGTTTATAGCAGGCGTATAATATTATACATTACTTGAAAAAAAAATTTATATTGGCTTTTCAAATTGCTATATTTCATGCACACCATCGAAAAACCATTAACTTATAAGACTCCAATCTAAACCAGGTGGATTTCCAAGCGTCTTTCACAGCATGAAATGAAGAGCAGCTATGCATCTCGAAGGCGGTCAGTTTCAGCATTCTTTCTCCGCATCTTTCTTAACCAAATTTATTTGTACACGAGTTAAATGTTAGATAGCGATGTTCGTGTGCATGGACGAAAATCATTTTGCTAAATACGTTCATCTTATGTAAATAATTTTATTATTATTTAAATAAATGGATTTTTCTCTGCATTCAGACAAGTATATCCAAAGAAAGGAAATAAATAAAATTCATTTACCATCCATAATGAAGACAATGAAAGTAGTATAAAAAATTGTATTTAGTTAAGAAAGATATTGATGATCTAAAATGATGAAGTAGTATCATTTTTCTTTAGTACCAGATGAATATATCAAAGACGACTTTGGAACATTTTTGCATAAAGAAAATTAGTCTAGGGTTGCCAGTATCGTCTTTGCAGTCGAAACTGCAGAACTTTGGCTTTTGTCAATGGCTTTCATCAGTATGCCGCGTAAATGGATAAAAGCATGGCCATTCAAAGTAGATTTCAGTTTGAACTCATAAATAAATCAGAAAAAAAGCTGAACGAGCTAACTGATGTATTTTATCACACTAATTTTCACTATTTTAGTTTCTGATTAATAAGAAACCAAAGTATCATTGCACAAGTTCTGTGCCGCGTGCCTCGTTGCCTCCTTAAAACACCGGTAGAAACATTCCTTTGATTAAAGTAAATACTATCTCTGCTTTAAGAATTATTAGGTCTTATCTTTCCGTTATTATTTTTCGCGTAAATAGTAGCCGGAAACACCAATGGGGTTCCAGCAGGCAGAAAAAACCCATTTGACCAATCACACTGAAACATATGTTCTGGAGATAAACAGCTTTTTGCTCTTTGGATAAACACAAACGGTTTGAGCTTGAAGAGAAACATTTCTTGAAGCATTACATTAATGCTTTCTTCGTGTCTTAAGTATACAATGTCAAATTTATAAATCTGACAACACCATTACGATTTACAAAATTGTACAAATATCTATTGAATTCGTGGCAGTTTTGTAAAATGAATTACTAAATAATATTACGTGTGCCCGATTAATACAGATGATTTTAGATACAAGTAAAGAAATTTTCCAGAAAGGATAACAACATTGTTTATTGGTTAGACTGCTCTCTTTCTATATCAATCGTTATGTGATTTGGTAGGATATAAATAATTATATAAATTATTATAAGAAATTTTTCTTAATACCCTGAAAAAAAATTCTCATAATATTTCCTTCTTTTACGAAATATATTTTAGCAAATGTTAACAAAAACGAACTCCTTCCATTCAAATCCAAAACTGTTATGATAAAAATCATCAACTTTACTATAAATATATTATGCACAATAAACACAATTTTCATTTATATGCTAACTAATGTAACTTGGTTAGTCTATTTTTCCTTTAGGTGGAGCTCATATGGCATTCATTAAGACCAGAAGTTCCAACAAACCATCCACAATCTGTGTTTATTGAGTAGACACCACACTTTATGAAAAAGTGGTACTGAAATGAGCATTCATATAATCAATCGAACATTGGTTGCTGGAGCGGTGATAACAATTACTATAATCAAGTTTGCGATCTTGATATAAACACCTGACCATTTAGTACATACATTTGTCAGTATAAACTAAGAATTGCATAGTGCAGAAAAGGAAATTCATTCTGTAGACCGGTTTCGTCCTTATTGGGAACTCATCATTTACTAACAAAAAACTTTCGCAGACAGGACTCGAGCCCGAGCACGTCCGCGGAAAATTCTGGCCAGTACGCGATGAGCTCCAAATAAAGGCGAAACCAGTGTACTGTGGGATATGCCTTTTCAAGACTATGCAATTCTTAGTTAATATTGACAAATGTATGTACTAAATGGTCAGGTGTTTATATCAAGATCGTAACTTTGATTATATTAATTGTTACCACCGCCCGCGCAAGCAATGGTCGTTTAACCATTTCAATTCTCATACATGGCAAAAGCCCTTTACGCTTGAAATTTATTGTTAAAATAATTTAATGAATACCAATTTAAAGCTATCGAATTCAAAAGTCATCATATTGCTTTAATATGTTACGAACATCGATAGATCTATGCATGGGTATCGATTACTTACACAGTTGACTCCAATAAATCCCCGATTCAAATGAAAGAAAAATCATAGCTTCTCTACTAAAACACTACAGGATTAAAATATATTTGGGCGCTGTTGTTAAAAACGTATTCTGCTGCATCAAAACTACTCACACCATAATAATTCAGCCAAAATTCCTTTAAATTATAACATCTAGTGTAGGCAAAGTTGCCACTTATGAATTTTTTAATCACCTTATTCAGCGTATACCATAGCTTCGGAAGTTTCTATGAATTCAAAACAAACAAGTGAAGGCTTTATTTGGATTTATAGTGAAAATTCGAAAACAACGTCCGTTTGTACAGCCCATGCATATAACTCATGAAGACAATAATTTTAAAAGAACGGTGTACATTAATAGCAGGCGCAACATTCTTATCTGCACTATTATGCACTCCCTGGAAGGCACATTATAAAAAGACTATTTTAGTCAAAGCAAAATTCTCTAATTTCGTAAATATAATTCTATTAATCAAATGCTTAAAATCAATACTGTAACTATTATTTCATTTTTCAAATTAGTTATTTAATTAAAGAATAAAATATAAATTTCTACCTTTCAAAACTGATTGAACTAAATATTCAGTGGTATGCCCAGCTACACTATTACATCAAAATGGAATTCTAATATCCAAAGTGTGCAGCTAAATCTAGATCATAGCGTACATCTCCGCGCCTCAAACTCATAAGTAGCCAATGCGGTCTGCACGATGTTAGTGTATATCGTTTGCTTCAGTAATAGAATAGCCCGGGGAATCACTGGCATCAATGTTTCCTATGGCGTCCACATCAAATTACTTCTTACCGCGCGGGTTAGTAGCTCTCACACTAATCACACAATGTACTAGTTATAGTTGTGTTTTGGATGCTTGTTTTAAACTAACATTGCTCTGAAGAAAAGTTAACCAGCTTCACTGTTTCAATTGAAGATCATAATGGAAAACGAGTAATCCACTTCATTGTACAATACGAAGATTTCAAGAACAAACAGATAATTAGCCTATCTGATTTCAATTTAACAGCGACGTGTCTAGGTATCAGAACCTCCTGCAATTCACTGTACCATGACCCGAAAATATTTCGGTAGTTCACCTTGTTTGTTTCAATGCTCTGCAAGTGCGTAGCGTATTATAGATTATCCTTCTTGTGGAATGTCCTGCCTTCATCTGGCCTCAGCAGAACATTAAATGAAGTCGTCCCGATTGAAAAATTTTGCGGTGCATCAATTGTAGGGACACTTCCCGCGTTGTAAGATTGATTTCACTAATTATTCCCCTGGCGTGGTCGCCACTATAGTGATCAACATATTATATTGCATCATCTGTACTCACTCTGTCATTCTTTAGCCGACATGTCAATATTGTTGGACATCTATACTACAGTTTAAATTCATACGACTCTCTGTGAAATTCATCTTATTTAGCATAAATCAAAGATTACAAGTTTTCCATTAAGCAGTAAAAAAACAGGTGAAAGCTTTATTCGATTTTCTTTGGAATATGACAAAAATACGTTTGTTTATATGGCTTATACGTATGACCCTGAAAAAATACCTTAAAATGGTGTACGCTCACAGATGGTACAATATTCCTGTCCCAATGATATAGGCTTCACGAAGCATGCATTCAAAATTGGCTGTTCTATTCTAATCAAAATGTTCTATATTCGTGCACATAATGATGTTACCTCATTAAAATTTTAGGTAATGCCCAATTACTTAAATATAAAAATTCTGCTTTTTTATAACTGATTCAACAACACAAACAATTCTATGTCTATCTGCTCTGCTATAACTACATTAAATCATTGTATTTTATTATTAAAATAAAAATTTGTTTAATAAATAAAATATCTGTCTTTACACTGATCAAACAAGATAGTCAGTGTTATATCCAGCTGTGCTACTAGAGATGAATTGTACAGACGATAAAACGGAGTTAGGTTTCTCAATAACCGTTCGTCTGAATTTGCCTCAAGCAAGTGCATTTAAGCACAGTAAGTTTAAGCAGCCATTGACAAAATAATGCAAATTTACTTTTAAAACTAGAATAAATATTGTTATTTAGTATAGGTAGCGTTTAACACAATGCGGACGATACGAGAGGATAGGATATATCATTGAACAAACCGCAGGTTTTGAAGGTTGAAAGCTAAAGAATTAGTAGAAATTTAAACAACATTCATTTGTCTAAGTAAAAATAGTTACCATTCACACTTAAAAATGGTTACATCAAACTCTCTTACAGTCACTCCATCAGAATCAAAAATAAATGCACATATACATTCATGCAAACATCTACTCGCATTGAAAATTCACCATTATTTCATTTCTTCTTTGAATTGGCCTGTGGAAGAGAAATTTATAAACTAATATCTTGGGTCCAAGTGCATTTTTCTGTTTATTTAATTGCATAAGCTCATTACGCAATATGCCTATGATGTGCTAGTATTTTTCTTTTATTATATAAGCAATTGATCAGAAGAACCTAAATTTCAATTAAATAATAGAATTTAGTAAATCGACGTAATAAGGCTTTCATTTCAATAGATCCTGTTTAAGCTGACATGGTCGACATGGCTTCATTAAAGTCCGAATATTAATATAATTATTTTGCCAAGAAGAAACCAAAGATTACAGCAATTGATAGCGTCGCCAAATGTACGACACATTCCTCGTCTGTTTTGTACATAACAAATTAAGAAACCATATTTAAATTAGTTTAAAAAGACAGAAGGCACTCATTGAAAACAAATAGCGTATATAAATAAAATAAATGTTTTAGTGTTAGAGGAAACACCAATAGATTATTTTACTTAACTAGTTACACAATATAGTACTTAATATATCAGTTCATTAAAAATCCCAACACAAATGCTG
Source organism: Eudiplozoon nipponicum (assembly GCA_029291075.1). Lineage (NCBI taxonomy): Eukaryota > Metazoa > Platyhelminthes > Monogenea > Mazocraeidea > Diplozoidae > Eudiplozoon > Eudiplozoon nipponicum. Next base: position 47,003 of record JAQBSW010001250.1, on the reverse strand, counting down.
TTAGTCTTCATTAGCATAGATATTTTTGAAAATTTACTCGAAAAATGAATAAAAATTTGAGTGAACTCGTGCAAATAACGCTAACAATTATGCATCCGTGCCAGGACGTTTTTAGGAGCCATGATTGAATGCAGCTCAAACATAAATCACAGCTGAACCGAGGTAAAATTATTCAGTTATTCAATCACTAAGGTAAGAAGACTATGAGACGACATTATGTTTGCAACTAAACTTACATTTCGAAAGCACTTCCGGTTGTGTAATCGCTGCCGATGGTTGTTGTCGATGGAGTCGTCCGATATTGCCCTCCTATAAATTAAAAAAAATATAAAAAGAAGATAATTATATTTAAATATTATTGTTTTACTTTTAAGAAAACGCATTAACGACTCAATATAACTTGGTTGTCTTCACAAATTAATACGTCTCATAATGTTAATCAAATTAATGTTTAAAATAATACAAATATACTTATTTTAGTATAGATTATCAGAAGTCAAATGGGAAAAATGATTTTCTCCTGTTTATTCTCACTTATAAAAGTCTTCAAGTTAGCTTACTAGTGCAACTAGACATAGTGAATACTGTCTAGTTTAATCAGTACTAAAATATAAATTAGTCAAGGTTCACTTATTAAATAAATAAGAATTTGACAAGACCTGAATAATGATATTCATTTTAAGCGATTGAATAACCACAAAATGTGCTTGAAAACAGAGCCTTCGGAATGAATTAATATCGTCCAATAGGAAAACAGCTTTCAGGAAGCATATAAAGCTGTTGACAAAAATAGTGAACCCGCTGTCAATGTAAACGGTTTTATGAGAATTATTGCCATTCAGTTAAGCCAAGGGCGAATGTAAACTTTCACATTGTGTTATATTTCCTCTTAATCAAGCTAAAGTCATAACTTGTTTTTTGTTACTTCTTCATTAAAAAATTCAAACTGTTTTATATGCTACGTTAGATAAACTACACAGTCAGTTGAATAAACCCAATCTATATATTATACGTCAGACTATATTGACGAGTCAGTTAAAGAATGACGGAGTTCGAACTTGTTATGTAACAGACTATGTTGATCACTGCAACTAGATTTACACTCCCTTGTTGACAAGCTTGAAAATAATTATTTCATATTGAGAGATTTTCATGTTTAATTTGCTTAAATGGTAACAAAGTAAATGAAACCAGGTGACTAATACCGTGTGAATACCTCCTTCATATTACTTATTGTATTGTAATTCTGCTTTATCATGGCGAATTTACAACGAAACAGAACAAATAAAACAAAATATTCCAGCTGTTAAATCTAAAGACCAGTACTCATTATGACCTTTTCATTGAGTTTACGAATTTAGAATGTACTCTACTCTCAATTTAAAACAGGCACACAACATAAAGACATTATCTATATTTTAACTTACTGACACCTTTCGGCTTTTAAAAAAATGATAGAACAGAATTGAATACAGATTTCAGAACATAATCTAGTGACAGGCATAAAATATTTTTTAAAGATAAGATCTGGGTTACACTTCTAATTTACTCTTAACCATAGTAAATCTTAGAATAAATTTTAATAAAAAAAAGATGTTTATACTAATTTAGACTGATTTCTATTTGTAAGCATTCTTAAGTAAAACAAAATGATTTATTATATTATGATCGGTACAACTAAATACGAATGCATAGTAGATTTGCACTACCGGTTCCGCAAAGAACCGATTACTCCTCATTTCAAAGCTTCGTGGTGTCTGATCTACCATCCAAAAAAGAATATCCTGGATACTTTAAATTTGATGATCGCACTGCGCAACGTAGGATAACTTTCAAGAATAAATAGTAGCATAATCATAAACAAAAATTAGAGAAATTGTTTGGCATAGGAAAAAATTTCGCGTTTATTTTTTAGGTTTTCTTAAGCGAATATATTTAAATATTTTCGAAACTAAAATTAAGCCGAAAATTGAAACGCGAAAAATTGAATTAACTTAAGTTCAAGATTTTGCTGTTTGTAAAGTCCAGGCTAATAATCGTTTCGCCACAGCGTTTTATAAATTTCTATCTGAAAACTGTTCATGAAATTGTTAAGTAACCGCAAAAATGTAGGTACAAAGTTTCAAGACGTTTCGTAATTGATTTAAAAAAATTACCATTTGAATTTAAAGAGGCGTCTAAATTAAACTGCTAGTTCATTCTAGTTATTAACCGTCTGGTCGATAGGCTTGCGTAATTTGATCAATGAATTACATTTTTTATTGATAAACAATACTTGAGGTTGACATTATTCGCTGTCTTTCATTAAAATCAATTAAAGACAATATCTAAAATTTATGGTTCAACTGCACTAAATGTGCTACACGGATAGTAATTTGGAGGGAAAATGATCATTTTAAGGATTAAATTTCATTATTCTTAAAATACACAAAACACTTATAGCCAGAAATAACTTGGAAAAATAAATTGAAACTGACAGATTAACGCTTCGCTTCATCTTATCTACTGATTAACAAGATGTGTGAATCAAAACATTATCATTTTAATAGAAAAGCAGTCCACATAAAAATGTACATTAAAATTTATATGTCCAAAATGTTGAAAACAAGGAAAGGTAATTAATTACAGTTTTACACGGGGCTTGGAAATCCAAATGTTAGTGCCAGTGCACGAATAAATTGTTTATACTTGCAAAGTTCTGGACAACGTCAAATTATTGAGACCGATTTAAAATAAGGAAGCATACTGACACGTATAGCCTTAATTGAAATTGCATTAGTCAAAGAGAAGAAGTTGGCCATTTAAGATTATGTGGAAGCGAAAAAATGTTACCTACGAATATGCTGCCGCAGGTCATTTAAGTCTACCTTTATGTTTTTTCTTAATGCAATCAGATTACAATCATTTAATCATTAGTGCACTACATTCGATAGTAAGTTATTTGTCTGAATTAAGCATTTAGAACGCCACGAAATGTCCACAAATTAGGGATTTAATTCCGCCATTTCAAAACTCACAAATCAAATTGCCCACGACTCAATAAAGTGTGACAAGTTTGTTAAAAAAATGGTAAGAGTGTGCTATCAGGCATATGATGTTTACTTAAGAAAATTAAAACATCTCAAAAACTCTGCAAAAAAGAACGCATATGGGGGAAGGTAACGTATAATGAATAAAAAACGTGCTGTTAAGCACTCAACCATGGATTGTATTAATGCGATTCCTACACGCTTATTAACGTTTAAAAAATTTTATTCAAGTTTAGAATAAAATATTGACGCTTTTTTATTGATTATATAATTCCTAAGACAACATAATTATTAAAGGTTTCACCTTATGCTAATTAATAACTAATTAAAGATATCTGCACAAAAATAAGAAACTATAAATTTGAACTTTTGCCTGTTTCTTCGGATTCCCTTTCTGTTATGCGTGAATTGAGGTATAGATTTTTAATTGACATTCATATAATATTGATTTCAATAAGCCTAGTGAAATACAAGAAAACAAAACACATCATTTAAGGAACACGTTTTAATCTTTAACTGAATCCAATTTTAAGCAATCGCAACTCAAATTGAAAGTTAAAAAAGGTTCCAAGTTCGCACGTAATATTTGATTTTTTGCTAGGACAGAAGGAAGCCGCATTCTGTATTTTATGCTAAACTATAGCATCAAATGATATCGATCAAGACCAGAGTGTATGGATTTTACTGGAGTAACAGATGTTCAGAAATAGATGTAATTCTCAATTTCGGTGAACTATAGCATACATTGATATCCATCATGTTAGTACCATGTACCTTTTCTGTACTATAATGTTGGTATCGGTTACTGACACATTAGCCATAGTGTTAGTATCCTTTACAGACACGGTATATATATTATATAGTGTAAGTTAGCGTTGAAGTCGCATTGTCGAAGACTTTATATGATGTTAGCTTCACAACTGCATGTTTACACATTCGTCTAGGAGATTGTACCGCCCTATTATCCCACATTCTTCACCCAAATATATAGTGGTTAAAGGGCATAATACCGGCTCCTACTGATGAGTCGTCAGTAAGCACGAAACAGTCTACAAACTTATTGAAAATGAATGTCTGATTAAAAGTTGTGGCGCATTCAATCGGAAACTTTGTAAGTGTGATTTTAATTTCGTCGTATTCGAGCATATGTGAATTTCTTGCAGTTTAATATTACACATGACTGAACGCGAAAAATATTGGTGCAAACAAAATTGAACCTGCCTATCTAAAGAAGCAATTTATTAGTGTGCCATTGATTGTGAACAATGCATACGTGCTGTTAATAAATTCATTTAAATTATTTTAGGAGGTGCGCAATACGTTTATGCCTGTCATCTGGTAAATCGTCAGAAGTTGAACGGTGTATGCCATCAGAAAGACTGCATAAGCACATTTTCTATAATTAAGTATCGTTTCACTATAAATCGATTCAATCAGTTTTAATTAAAAAATCAATTAAATTCTACTTTATTTAGTTAAGTAACAAAAAGTATTTTACTTTATAATTCTTAAAATCCTGTAAAATCTTCAATTTAACTTTTTCATATCGAAAAGATGAAGTTGTGTTTAATTTATGCCCTTTTTCAGAAAAAATGCAACAACAGGTTTCTTAGTCTGAAAAAATAAAAGTTAATTTGCAGAAAGGAGCTTAAGTAGATTTCTTGTCTTAGAGAGCAAAAAATTATGATTATTAATTTACATCCTCAGTGTGGGATAAAGTAAATGTGGACTTTGAGAACACCCGATATAAATAAAACTTCTAAAATTTCTTCGCGCGAAATCAAAGTGTTATGTAGGTAGAGCATCACAAATGTGACAACAAGAACAAAAGAATTCACATAAGTGCAATATCTGAACACAAAAATTACAAAAATAACAGTCCAAACCATTCGGATTTCTTCTGTGTTATCAAAGCGAGAAATGAAAATTAAATACAAATTGCAAAAACTGCATTAGAAAAATGATGTTTTCGCAGTTTAATCGAGAAAATAAATTTTTATATGAATTGAGATTAAACTGCTTTTTGTTTTTATTTACTACTTGGTGTGGTGGACTAATATATATGCAATTGTGTATAACGTGTTCCGTATCTAGTAACCAATTGATTCTAATAGAACCAGAAAAATATATTGAAGTCAATCTCATGTTATGATGCGTTTCGTGCTTACTGGCGACTCATCAGTAGGAGCCGGTAATACGTTCTATACCAACTATATATTTGGTCGCGAAATGTGGGACAGTTAGACTATACAATCTTTTATACGAAATTTCATTGTAGCGGTAATGGAGTTAATTTCATACAAAGTCTTTGGCCATGCCAATTCAAAGCAAGCTCACTTTATATAATATATACTGAGCTCGTTAGGGGTACCAAAATTATTTTTGCAGAATAGACACATGATATCAAAACTATCGCTGCCGAGTCGGTACATGATACCAACACAATAGATTTAAAATTTTACCAAAATTATGAATTACGCCTAATTCTGATCACATGTTACTCCAGAAAATCCATATACTCCGGCTTGAATACATATTAGTATAGGAGACTGTGCCATCCATTTGTCCCACATATCTTGACCAAATATATAATGGTTGTGGGGTGTAGTACCGGATACTACAGATGAGTGGCAATTAAGCACAAAACACACGTGTATGAGATTATTCCTTTCGTTCATATCAATTTTGGTTTATTCTTCAGGCCCGATTTGAACTAATTTTTAACTGAGTACGAAACACCTAATATAAAGTTAAACAACGACATTTGTATGATCACCACCGTTTCCTTGTACTCGTAGGTCGGTGAAATTTTAATCCTTTACATTTCCAGGTGCACCGATTTTTGGCCTTGATTGATGGGTTCTCACCTGTCTCTTCATTTTGAAGCTCTCCATCAGCTGCTTGTCTGAAAATGACGTTGGAACAATATTCGCCACTCTTCTTTTTCCGAATATTCGGGACTTCATTTCCAGTCCCATCTTCAGGGTTGACACACGCCTTCCCAGCTTCTGGTTTTGTAAAGATTCATACATAAAATAATCCTCTTAGGTTAATTGGGAATGTTCAGTATTCTCAAACTTACAAAATGTCCAAGTTTCTATGACGTAGAATAAGAAAATACTCCTATTTTATAGATTATTCATTAAAGAACACTTAAAACTTCATTGACATTATTGGTAAATATAAATTATAAGAGAATGATAAACTGGCAAGCTTGGATTTGGTATCTATGTATACTAACATTCCGGTGCAGGTTGAGATAGAGCGTGTCCAGCGTTGTTTAACGGAATATCCTGAGATATTAGAAGGTAGTAAACTGATGTTAATGAGTATAATGGAAATATTTAAAATTTGTATGTCCTCTACATAATTTATATATAGAAATGAATTCTACCTACAAGTTAAAGGCCTTCCTATGGGACAAACATTATCGGTCTCAGTCGCTAATATTTACGTGCATTATTTAGAATTAAATCTCTTGTTCAGATCTCCCCTCAAACCAAACTTATATTTAAGATTCTTCGATGACATATTCTTAATTTGGAATCATGGGGATAATGAGTTGGAGAATTTTCTTTATTAAGCTAATCAACTGGGAGAGGTAAATTTACATTGGAAAAAGAAAGAAACGAAGAATTATCATTTATGGATGTATAACTAAAACGAATTGGTCAGATATTAGAAAAAGATATTTATAAAAAAGATACTCATTCTGGTATTGTTCTGCATTACTTTTCTAATCGCCCATTTGGGATGAAAATAGGCATTCTAAAATCAGTCTTAAAATAGTGGATTTAAACTGATGAAATTGAAAGAAATATTCAGGATAAATAGTTATCCGACAAAATTAATTGACAAAACCATAAACGAGACGCTGCGGTGATTTAATGGAAAAATAAACCAAAAAAAACAGGTAAGGTATTTAGAAAAGCAAATTATAGATAAGCACAGAAATCTGGTTCTACCAGATTCAAAATTAAGTAGAAAAACTAGGACATCGGCAACGTTATACTACATAAGAACAGTGTTAAGACAATCAATTACAATAGGCAATAAGCTACCAAATGAGAAAGAAAAAATAGAACACTTCAAAACATCAGGGATTTATGAGATAACTTGTCAAGATTGCAAACTCATTTTTATAGGTGAAACCATGCGTCCAATAAAGGTACGCAGAGTAGAACATAAAACTGCGTGCAAATATGGATTTAGTCATAGATCAGATCTAGCCAGGCACTCAATGGAGACAGGTCATCAGATAAACGGGGATGGCTGTAAAGGGTTACACTATGTAACTGAAAAAGATTAACTAGGTTGATAAGGGAATCAATGGAAATAATATCAGGAATGAACGTCATGAGTGTGACATCTGTATAAAAATAATTTACTTCTAAGCAATTTATATGGCGTTAGAAAGAGGTAATTTGGCTATAAATTTAGGGATCCGTGGGCTTGCGGGGAACTTAAATATTTAATTATGTTGGTTTGCATATATATAATATTATATAGATTATAAATGTGTATGCAGTTATATAAATTTATTGACGGATGGAAATGAAAATATATAAATAATATCTGAGGGGACCACACATTGTTGTCTCTATGATTGTTTAGATATGCAGATTATATATGGCGTGTACACGTATATATATATATATATATATATATATATATATATTGTGCAGACATATATATGAATAATTCTATAAATGCATATAAGATGTGGGGTGAGCTCACATAATTGCTTAAATGCTTATTTATATATTTTTTGTATTATATATGTGGAAGAATATTTAGATTCTTATATAAGATTTCAGGGGAGCTCACATTGGTGCTTATATATTGATTTAGATATACATAATATATATTATTGCGTGGAAAGGTGTATATGTATGGATATTTATATATTCATATAAAATATGAGTAAAAATGAAAAATATATATGTAAAGTAGATATTGTAGCAATAGTCATCTTTAAGACAAAGAACGAACAAAGGGTGTTATCTAGGGCGGGCATTAATTCAACAGAAATTCCTCGCTGAAGCGCCCGTATAATGATGAAGCAGTCAGCCCAATGAGGAAAGCAGACTTTGAGCTGAAGTGAACATAAATTACGTAATATTTATAAATATGTTTTTAGTAAATCGATGCTCGTTATGCGAGCAAAATACTATATATAATTGAGTAAAAATAAAGCATATGTCGTACATTTAAGAATGGCTTCTGATGGGTTAGAAACGTTGATTCAAGGACTGTCTGCTCAAATGATCAAATTAACTGCAGAATTAGGCATAATTAAGTCTCGTCTGGACGATACACTGATAATAAAAACAGACGATATCCAAGTGCATGGCCCAACCAATGAGGTGGACACAACAGATATACTATAAACTTAGGATGAATAGTAAGTACTTGAAGTTCAAAAAACCCATCATTTTCTTATATATACATATAAATAAATAAATAAATAAATAAATATATATATATATATATATATCTACATATATATATATTTAAATATTAACAAATGTGTTTTTACTGATATAATTTCTCCGTAGAGGGACCCAAAATGTGGCTTTTATGATATTCATATTATATATGGTGTATACACGTATAAATAAATATATATAAATAAATAAATATATATATATATGATGGGTAGATAGATATTTATAAAAGCTGTGGGAAAAACCCACATGGTTGCTTATGATTATCTATATATGCAAAAGGTGTATCGTGTAGACGTATATATATAAATGTATATTTATACATAAGTTGTGGGTATAAATAAATATAAGTAAATAAAAATTTTTAAAAAAAATTGATAATATATTATATACTCAAAGTTTTTTGTAGGAACACAGCTTGTTGTTCACATGTAATTTTTATATATACATAGATATGTATTTGGTTTGAACACAGAGATTTAAACGAAAAAAATTAAATTTATACAGGATATGAGAATAAATGTGAATTTGGTTGAGATAAGATTCGTTAGTGTAGGCTCCGTATTGAGTCTTGTGCAAACGATAATAATAATATGTTCTTTCAACAGTTTTAATAAACTCTCTCTCTCAATAACCTATTGCGCACAGGATGAGATTTGGTAAACCGGGAATTTGAGGATTACTGAAAAATGATTAAAATAAAAAACTTTGTTGGTCCTTCAACGCGTCCGGAACACCAATTAAAAAATCTAGAAATCACGGATAGGCGTGTATGCCAATCCTTAGGATTTGCTCATAGTTATTCTAGGAATGTAGAGTACAGATATGAGTATATAGGTTTTTGTGTGCATCGGGAGGAGCTGACGTGAGTAAGTTTTGGTATGCATTTGAGTATATGAGAATACGTATGAAGACCAAATATTAGGGCAGAGAATAAAAAAATACTTTAGGAATTAAAAATATATAAATAAGTCTGTCTTGAATGAAGATAACACATTTGCCACAAGTTGTTTTTTTTTCTGTGAGCATGGTGTCAACTTACTTTACTTACTTTACTGCGGCTGACTCCTTTTGGAGGATAAGCCGGCTCCACATTTCATGGAGTTTCTTGGGATGGGACTGGAAATAAAGTCTCGAAAATTCGGAAAAAGGAAAGTGGACAATTTTGTTCCATCATTTTCAGACAAGAAGCTGATGGAGGGCTTCAAAATGAAGGAACAAGTGAGAATCCATCAATCAAGGCCAAAAATCGGTGCACCTTGAAATGTAAAGGATTCAAGATTTTACCGACCTACGAGTGCTATCAGTTGTCCCGGACAAGAAAACGGCGGTGAACATAAAAACAAAAAGGACAGCACTGAGCAATTTAATTCAACATTTAAGCATTACCTAAATACAGACGTTGTTCGTAAAAGTCACACAATAAACATAATTTTGTTATTTGAATTTTTATATAGCGCATTGTATGGTCATTATTAACGCAGAGAATGTCTTTTGTATCTGGACATGCATATGCCATGTATTCGATAGAAATGGATAATTAAACAAACATCCGCTTTCTGTAGGACCTAAACTACAATAAGTCGCAATCCACGTGATAATCCTTCTATAAATAAAGACATAAAATGCAATGCGTTGGTATGAAGCAGACTTATTATCTTTCACGGTATGTGTTTGTTCATAGTTAAACTAATAATTTTTTTTTAGTAGAAACGGAGATTTTTGATTCTTTCGCACATTTCTTTTAAACGGTGTTCTGCAGGTTCCATTCTCAAATTAGCAGCACATCATGATCATCATCATCACGAAAAGAAATTCGAAAGCCAATAGTAACTAATAATTCGTTGTCATATAACCATAAGAAGAGAAGAAAAAAAGAGAATTTTTCTAAATAACGACAAAAATAATAATTTAGGCACACAAATTATTAGCAAAATTTATGAAAGATAGGGGGCACCTAGTTACTATGAGTATATTTATCTAGATAATACACAAAAGTGAAGCAAACTAAACTCCTAAAAAGTACCATTACGGGCAATTCAACATTAAAGCAAGGCAAAGTCAACAATACAACTTCCATGCGGTTTTCACAGTATCACGTCATAAACAAAGCCAAACATCGCAGTAAACTCTGTACAATTAAGAAAAGATAGTTATGAAGACGTTTGCACTATAAATCTGCAACAAGATCACCACTGAGCGTGACTCGATGGAATTTCGCGCAGGGATTCCAACCAAGAAATAAGATAAGCAGGTGGACACCATCCTGATAGACGATTGGGTCCTATAATACCCTATTTGAACGTAGTTGACTTATTCTGTTTCTCACATGCGAAAGACTGTCGACCTTGTTTCTTACGCAAATTTGGCGTTGGGTGAGAGAACAGTGCTCTACTAGGCAATCAAAATGAGAGTATACGCAAAACGAGACCGAGCCAGCTTAGTTGATGGAGCCTTATTTGTTTCTCTAATTAGGAGCACTTGTTGGCCGATCCAAAATACGCCTACAGATGTCAGCGTTGGTTATTCTTTTTTTGTAATCTACACGTGATATGCTTCTCAAACAACGATGGTAGAATGCCTGTAGGCGTCTTAAATAATCAACTCTAAAGGGCTAAGTCCTACTAGCGTATAATAAAACTGCACGTACAGATGCAGTACAAAAACGAGCTTTATGGCAGAGTTAAATACTCGTGTTTCTCCACAAATGGAAAAAGGTTCGATAAAGCCACTCTATCTTTCGCAATTCTCATAATAACCTCCTCAGATATGTTGCCTAAGTTAATGATAGAGCTGCTAAGATATGCAAACCTGTCAACTATTTACAGATCTTCCCTCGACGATCACAGATTTAGAGTTAGTGGTCGATGATCCTGTTAGAGTAACTTAAATTTAGAGGATGCAAATTTCAGACCGAAGGACCGAACAAAATATGCTAATCTATTGAAGGTGGTGTGAGCAGAATCTAGATTGTCGAATAATAGTAAGATATTGTCTGCATAGTCAAGATCGATTAATCTACTGCCCGAGAGAACTTCAACACCTGCATTCTAAATGTGTAGAAGAATGTTGTTCATAATAGCATCTATTACAAAATTAAACAAAAAAGTGGAAAGTGGAGAGCCGTGACGAACAACACTGCTGGTAGAAAACTTGTGTGTTAATTTGTTGTAAACCATGACGCGACAAGAAATGTTTGTTTGGACAGCACAAATAATATTAACAAAATTGTTGTTCGCACAATTAGTCGACAGAATATCAAATATAGCATTATGTCCCACTGAGTCAAATTCATACTTGAAGTCTAGAAAGATAGCTATTAAATGACGGCGATATACATGCCGTTGTTCAAGAGCTTGCTTTAAGGTAAAACTATTATCTATACAACTTCGTCGTGACCGGAATTCGGCTTGTTATTCACTAGTTTGCGATTGGCGCGAAGTGCAAAGACGACGTAAGATAATTGAATCAAATAGCCCAGACACGACTGGAGGAAATCTCATATCACGATGCTTATCACACAAATTACGATGATTTTATTTGAAGATAGTACTGATATTTGACTCACTTCAAGCAAGTAGCACAGTCTCCTTATTCCATATGTTACGAAAAAGGTTACTCAATTCTTTCTAAAATATATTGCTACAACCTTTAAATACGCTTGAAAGCAAATCGTTGGAGCCTGCATATTTGTGAGATTTCTAACTTTATGGTTCATCGAGTCTAATATTGTACACAATTGATACAAGCATGCTTTCGGGAATAGGTTCAAAGTAAATTCGAATAATCGCCATCAAGATCAGCTATCTTGGACTTTAGAATATCTTCATAATTTTTTTCGGAAGGACGGTTGTTCGCGATTACCTACATCTATTTTGCGTTTATTCTTATTTATTTTCCCGTAAAATTTTAGTGCAAATCTACAACGGATAAGTGAATGGTCCGAGTCGACATGAGTGTACCAAAAAGAACGTCAATCCTGCATGCAACCACGCCATTTATAACTAATTGCTACATGATCAATTTGTGTCCATCGTTGTCCGGGATCTGGGAGACACCATGTGGCGCAACGTCTAACACAACGTCTGAAGTTTGTACTACTTAAATACGATCTATGCTCCGCGCAGCTATCCATAAGCTGTTCACCATTATTGTTGCACGCCATGCTTAAAGTGTATCTTCCACCTGATTGAAATTCTGAGTTATTTAAGCGCCCAACGTGAGCATTCATGCCACCCATAACCTAGAATATATCTGAGCATATTATTCTACTTAGTAAAGAGCGTAGGTTGTAGTAAAAGTATCCTTGCTATTGCATATGCCGCAGTAGGTAGGAGCATATGCAGATACAACGATACGCATAATTTTTAAATCAGTATTAAAAACAACTTAGGACAATGAATATGCACTTAGTAGTTATTGAGTGCGAAAACAGATCAACTTCCCACGATATATATATATATACATACATATATATATATATATATATATATATATATATATATATATATATATATATATATATATATATATATATACGTTGCACAAGAACCAACTTCGTTTATTTGCAGATAGGATTATTGCGTGGAATTAAAATTAGTTTGGTTTTGTTTTGCGACTGGTAAAAGTTGGATTTGTGTTTAATGCAGTTTCATAAATGGGATTTATAAATTGCTAGCACTTATAAGTTATAAATAGATGCCACACATCAATTACATGATGATATGATAATTAATTTAAGAATCAAAAATGTATATCTGGCCTGATTAAATAATATTTGCCATTAATAACGACGTAATTTTTATCTATATGAAGATGTTTTTAACAATTCAAGATGAAATTGAAAGATTCAATATGAAACTGGCTAATATGAAGTTCAGAATACGATATGAGAGCGTGTTTAACAATCAACAAGATTGTGTCAGCTAATAAAATGCTTAAACTTACTTTTGTACAAATAAATTTTCTTGATCAATACATTGAGAGTTACGCAACACAATACTTCACTGTTGTAATTCTTGTTAATAATAGTTTAAAAAACTGTAATGAATAAAAAATACATTATTTATCTCAGCTCGTTTAGATATTGATTACAAAAATCAATCTAAAACAGCTCTTTCATACATGCTAGTGAGTTTAGCAATCAATCCATTTTATCTATAAAAAGTTTTTTTAAATTGTGCCTTGCATCTGCTAAACATTCTTATGTGAACAAAACTTGTCATTGTTAATCAGACAAAATTAGATTAAATGCATCGAATTGTTGGCTAAACTTGATCGGGCTGGCTTAAAGTCTAACCTTATCTTCAGTTTTGTGTATGCTCATTGGGATTTATTTGATATATGATTCATATTTTTAATAAACTTTGGTATGGCCGTTTAACAGAGCTTTGTTGAAATATTTTTCTACTTACTGTTGCATACTACTACCAAAAATCATAGAATAGATCCCATAATGTAATCATTTCATAAAGAAAGTTAAATAAAGTTATTCGTATTCCACATTGGCACTTCCACTTTAACACGTAATTAATCCTGAATTTTTACAAGATGTCAAGTTTTGCCATTCATTTCTCTCACTTTCTCACTCATTCTGGTTTTAATATTGGGGAAAATATAATTTAAATCACTTCGTGTATGACTACATATTTAACGCGTCAGGTAAAAAAGAGTTGTTTTTGCTTGATTTGAGGTCAATAATGAAAGTCTCTTACTTAAAGATAAAGGCAAGTTTGCACAGAGGGTATATATCAACGACTTTAATGTTAAGTTTACTCAAGTATTTAAGATTTTATAAATTGAAAAAAATCTTTCGATCTGCGAATGATGTTTTCAAGCTTTTTCCTTGGACACAAAATACGTAATATTTGTTTAGTTAACCTATCGAAATCGCGCTGTATGAAGCTGGTATTTATTCCGAGTTTCGATCAGATGCTTAACGTCGAGAAACAAAATCGTTCCAACCGATTGATTTGCGACAATTTTCGGTAACCTTTCTAATTGATCTTAAGATGCTGCGATTTTCCTCGTGACCAAAAGCTTTTAACTTTAAGCCACATTTGTCCTTTGAAACAAGAATTAACAAGAACTTCACTAACTTATCGCCGTAATATTTGTGAAGTATCTAGTAATGTTGAGAATACTCCAATTTGTTTGAGCAAATAATCCGAACAGCGGATACGATTTGGCAACGTGGAAATGGTTACCTCCGAGTATTCTACATTTTATCTCTCACTGAATCTTAATCGGCCTCAAGCTAGACAAAATTTGTAATTTAAACTAAATCTGTCTTTTTGTGAACTTTATTTTAGCTATTTCATGAATTAATATAATAATAGCGTAGAGAGATAATCACAATGAAACTATTTAGTTATGTCTCTAATGTTAAAAAGTTGATTTGCATGACAAGTTATATTTGTGTACTTTTATATGCGCATCGTTTAGTAAGAATTAATTTCACCAAGAGACTCAATAAGCTAACGATTCTTTGTATTATTGTCTCGAAATCCTACTATTAAAGTTGTTATTTGCTTATCCTGATTTATTCATGAGAAATGGAATAGTCGGTCTAGTTGGATGCGATTAATTACACCACCGGTAGTAAGGAAGATGTCTGCTGCATACGAGTCGGCTATACGATAAAAGAGCAACCAATGGTATTTCAACAGACATCTACCTTTACAAAAATTCATTTAGCAAATTATAATTTAATTTAACGAGCGTTTTATTAGACGATGGTTTAGCTTTATATGCCAGTAGCCAGAAAATGAGTTTACACATTTAAAAAAATATCTTCTGT
Organism: Eudiplozoon nipponicum; assembly: GCA_029291075.1. NCBI lineage: Eukaryota > Metazoa > Platyhelminthes > Monogenea > Mazocraeidea > Diplozoidae > Eudiplozoon > Eudiplozoon nipponicum. The sequence goes on along the minus strand of JAQBSW010001250.1, from coordinate 31,728 downwards.
TCTATCTTGCATCAATTACAAATAAAAACAAAAACGGGCATAGGATGATGTATTAAGTGTTCCGTAACTTTTACAAAATTAGTTCAAATATAATCAGAAGGATAAGCCGCAGACAGCATGATCAGAAGGTATAATCTCATGAGCACAAGCGTTTCGTGCTTACTGGCGACTCATTAGTAGAAGCCGGTTTAACGCCCTATACCATCTATATTTTCCCAAATTTCTCACTGGCTCCTACTGCTGAAACGCCACTTAACACGGAATGAATGCGCAAATGAGATTATACCTCATTTAATGCTGTTTCTGGTCCTATTGGAATTAATTTGTTATTAGGTGCGCAACACTCAATACAGAATTGCATATAAATTAGTTCTCCGCAACGAGCACTATAAAACACAGACATGAACAGTCACGTTAAATAAGAAATCACAAACACATTTGTAGGCATAACTCAGCAAAAATAATTTCAAGCTCTTCATCAAACTCGCCAAAATTTTAGGCCGAATTTTCAGGACTCTGATGCTGATGGCGATCCGTTACACCGCTTCCAGCACAAAAAGTTGGTTGATGATACAATAAAGTTCACATGATAAAAATAAGAACGATTAGGTTTTCTAGATTTAGAATCAATTCTGCCAGATACAATATAAACCTTTACCATTTGCGCATGAAGTATCTATAGAGGAACATATTACTATATTTTTTAAACGAAAAACTTGCAGGAAATTAAAACAGGAAGTGAGTTCGAAATAGTGGAATTCGTAATTATTTACGTAGATCCGTTCCAGTAGTGCTCTAAACGTGAACGTCTATTTTGCTTGCATATATTAGACAGCCTTTAAATGGATATAAACATATTAAAAAATAATGCTCTTTAAAAAGAAAGAAATTAGGTTCTGCCTTTAATTTACCTTTAAATGTGCTATTGGAATATGGCAGCGAGCTTAAAAATTGTGCATCAACGTTTACCCAAACCTACAAATAAATTTATCAAAATAAAGAAAAAAGGTGCAATATAAATATAATTTAAAAAAGGAAGCCAATTTCTGTAATTTTTAGAAACATAAATAAAAAGTTACGGTGCATATCATTGTCTATGATTATATGGAGAGTGAAAAAATAGTTCAATCCAACCAATCCGTTGGTGAAATTTCATGTATAACGACAGCTCCAAAATAAACATATTATGGCAACAAAAACGGTACCACAATTGCAGAAGTTTGAATGTAGGCAGTGTGATTTTAATAACTGCTTCCAACGTATTGAAACTGCAGTAGAAGATTTCTGAACTCCAGGTAATGAACAGTTAGTACCATCACGAGTGAATGAAACTTAAGTTTTCTGTGATACTTTGTGCCTTTACGTGTAGTTTAGTCATAATGGAAGCGCCTCAGCGCCTTTCGAGTTTCTCAAACCGGGTGGATAAAAGAGGGAAAGTCACACTAACAGTCTTCATTTTCCAACAGAATTGGGTCTCCTAGGATTATTTTAAAATCAATATCTAGCTATAAAATCCATTGTTATGTAGCAATGAAGCATTAATATCTTATGCTGATGTAGTGTTAGTAGTATATGTTGCAGTAGTAATAGTATTAATAGTAGTAGCGGCAGTAATGGAAGTAATGGTCAGTAAACGCGAAATGAATGCGTCAATGCGATTGAAACTTTTGTTTATTTTGACTTTATTAAATACACCCGTTTCTATTTAAATGAAATTGATACTATGATTAGAAAAACACTAATAGCATGTGAAGTGATAAAAAATATTTAAATCAAAGCCGCGAGCTTGATATAAACACTAATTCCATTATACATAAATTTGTCATTATAAACTAATCATAGTATATAATTTTCCTTTGCTACAATTTGTTTATTTCATGCTTGTATCCCTGATCTAAATAATTGTTACTAGGGTGTCATGCCTCAAATATTAATCAATATAGAAGATCATTTATTTGCCAGTGTATGTAAATTGCATATCTCTAAAAATCATAGCTGTCAGAAAGCTTGAAATAAATAGCAAACGCTTAGAAAAGCGCTTCAGGCACTAGGCCAGCCAAGCGACAGACAATGTTGACGGTAAAATTAAATTACCAGTAGGTCAGAACAAGAAATTTCAATAGGCCAAAAAGAAAACAGAGATGTTGGACGTGGATTTAACAGTGAAAGTTGTATTAGTCAAACAAAATTTCTGCTCATTAAAAACTATCCCCATTACCGTCATCCACGTTAACATTAAAATCCACTTCTACCATCATCATGTTCAATAATATCATAAATATCAACATCCTAAGCGGTAGTAATTCAGCATAGTACTGACTCTTTACTTCCACAAAACCGGTAAACTCTAAGTTGTGCTTGTTCTGCAAAATAGAAGTATACCACTCATTTCTAGTATACAAAATGAGAGATTTACCTGGGAATGGCCATCGAGTTGTGGCATACGAGAACTTTCCAATATGGGCTAATGTTGTTTCCTTACTTGACACAACCATGTTTAAGGGTTTGATTCAAACAAGGAACATGGGTATTTTGACGTCAGTCATCGAGTACAATAGACAAAATCATAAGTTGCTATATAACTGAAAATTACATGTAGTATGTGTGGCAATAGCCACCTTTAAGACAAATAATGAGCAAAAGGTCTTATCTAGGGCAGACATTATTTCAACAGAAATTCCTCGCAGAAGCGCCCGGATAAGAAGTAAGCAGGCTGCACAATGAGAAAGCAGACGTTGAGCTGATGTGCACATATATTAATTAATGTGTAAATTTGTTTTATTAAATTGATTGTTGTTGTGCGTGCAAAATTCTATATATAATTGAGTAAAAATAAAGCATTTATGGCACAATTGAATATGTCTTCTGATGGGGTCGAAACGTTGATTCAGGCACTGGCGTCTCAAATGAATAATTTAACGGACGAGTTAGGCATAATTAAGGCTCGTCTAGACGACACGTTAATAATAAATACTAATGACATCCAAGTTCGTGGAACATCAAACATAGGTGGACACAACAGTATGCAGCAGAGATAGCCCAGTGAATTGAGTTACAAATTAATGTAGTGAGTAAATGTGACTCGGTTCGATTGCCGTTTGCAGCAAATTGTGGCCAATAATTAAAGAGTTCCCAATAAAGATGAATTGCCTTTGGTGCCTTAGGCAACACTTATTTATATTGACAAATATATAGAATCAAAATCCTGCCATGAATTTTCAATTCAGTATCACTTCTTCAGGTAGCATGATGTTTGTTCTATTAAAAACAGACTGGGGTGGTCCTGGGGGAATTTAGGCTGCTACAAAAGTCACATTGGTTTCAACTAAAGGACAAGTTAACCAAAAACATAAGTTAGTGCAACAAATAATTTCGTTTAGTATGTGACGGGGATAACGCAATGGATTCAGTCCTAGATTCTAATGTGCTCCGGTTCGAGAGCGTCCGCGGTATAATTTGGACAGGACTTGAAGGGTGCCGAAATAACACGAAACCGGTTTCTCAGGTAAGTTGCCTTTGACACCTTGGGAAAATCTTAGTTTATACAGAAAAATATACATATTCAAAATATTGCCATATAACTTCAATTCAGTATTACATTTCCAAGTGGCATAATTTTTATACTATAATAATAGACTGGGGTGGTCAGTTGTAATGTGAAGCCGTAAAGAAATGCCACAAAGGCTCAACCTGAAAGGTAGGCCAACGATGCACATAATTTAATATAACTGGGAATTGTGTGCAATATGTGGAAGGGGAGGTGCAGCGGACAGAGTCCTAGACTCTGACGAAAATGTGCCCTGGTTCAAGCCTTACCCGCGTAATATTATGAACAGTACTCGAAAAGTTCCACTATAGACGAAATCTGTCTACTTGATGAACTGCCTTAAGCAAAGCGTAGTTTAAAGTGACAAATATGTATAAAGTCAAAATGTGGCAATAAATCTCTAACTAAATATAAAAGATTATGTATTTAGGACTTGGATGGAAATCGGATATACGTATGAGCGGAAGGTAAAAAGGCAGAAGACACATTTGTATTTTCCTTTATGGTTGCTCATTAAATGTGACCGGTAAAAAACACTCTTATTCTTGCTTTAGTGAAACTGTGTGAGAAAAAGTGATGAATAGCTCATATTGACCTATGGATACCATACGTGCGTATAGTCGTTATTCGCAACCAAATCATACAACGAAGAACCACGTGTATCTATTTGTAGTATGGACAAACGGTTGGACGCCGGAGAACAGCCATTACCTTTAACAAGCATTTGAATGCCAATTGAAACATTAGAAAGTATACAGATAAGGCAGCATTTTAAAAATTGACATCGAAAAATGATAAAAGTGCGTTAATTTTGAAATAGAAAACATTAAACCCTTAAAAATCATTTATTAAAATCATTCTGAAAGTGCAACCGATATGAAGAATAACTAGGTAATAACGGCAAGCACCAAATACGCCCATCATAAAATTCCACACCACTCACAATCTAGCTTAATCAAAAAATGCTGATTGATTGGATTTTGCGGATCAGTAAGTAATAACACAAAACCGAAAAAATAAAGTTAAAAAAATCAGGCAAATAGATATGGCTTACCGGTTCATTTTGATGATGTATAATACTAGCAATAATTTTTGACATCCATTCGAATTCATTGAATTCATCACCATTTTTTTGAAACAGTTCAATCCAAGTAGTCGTAAAGTGCTTGGTTCGCTGTTCAATCGCCAGGGCATCATACCAGAGCTCTTTGCTAAGATTTTCCAATTCACGTGTTGTTGAAGGTAGACAATTCGCCAGAAGCTTATAGGATAAGTCTACATCAGATTCATATACTGGCTGTGTGCCACTGGCCGTGTCCGTCTTTTTTAAGCTCGAGCCCGTGACGTCTTCTTTTGGTTGGTTGGCAACGCGTACATCCATAGTTTTCTTCAAACCTTTGATCATCTGTTGATAATTAACCAGTTTTCGATACAATTCCTGGCGATTGCGTGGACTAATGACGAGGACAATCGACGGAATGCCAAGTAAGTTCAAACGCTCCACTGCCTCGGGTCTAATGTCTAGCAGGCAGTGCATACCTTTTAACATTGCGTTCTTTGATAGAATTTAAGAGACAAGGTGATGCGGTAGAGCACCTTGAGCTTAGAAATCAATATTTCGAATAATGCATGTAAATTAAACAATTTTTGCTCAAAATAACCCCGTATTTCAAGCATAACTTCATCACATATGAAACGCATAAATAATGTTAAAGCTTAATATGAATCATTCTTATAAGATGAAAGTTTGTGAGCAACTGAAAATACCGTTTTTCTAGTAGCATCGTAATCATAATCATCATGGTCACAGAAAGTAAAAAAGATGTCGATAGTAACTGATCCTTCATTGTCATATAACCATGAGGAAATAACAAAAAAGCTTCAAAAAATTTAATAAACGAAAAAAACAAAAAAAGTAATTTTTTTGAGAGAGTGATTTACGACGGGGATCTATTTAATATGAGTACATTAACGTAGATACCACACATAAGTGTGGCAAAATAAACGTCTAAAAAACGGATTATGGCTAAGTCAGCTTTAAGGAAAGGCAACATCAGCAATACAGTATCATTGCGTCTCTCAGTGCATCACGTCATAAAGAAAGCCATACCTCGCAGCTAACTATGCGCAATTAAGAAAAGAAGTTTATAAAGATGATTCGACTAAAATCTGAAGCAAGATAGCTACTGAAGGCGACTCAGCGTCATATTGCGCAGGGTTTCGACCTAATAACTATAATGTGCACGTGAACCATATCCTGGAAACGATCGGGTCCTATAATATCCTATTTGAATGTAGTTGACTTAAACTGTTTCTGCCATGCCAAAAACTGCCTACGTAGTTTCTTACACCAATTTGACGTTGGGTGAGAAAACAGTATTCTTCTAGGCAATCGAATTGAGGGCATACACAAAACATGACCGAGTCAACGTAGTTGATGGAGCTTTATTTATTATTCTAATGAGGGGCACTTATTGGCGGATCCAAAATACGTCTACGGATGCCAGCGTTGGTCACTCTTTGTTGGTAAAACATATATGCTATGCCTCTCAAACAACTATTGTCGAACGCCTGTAAGCGTCTAAAATAACCAATTCTCAAAAGCCCAAGTCTCACTAGCGTATAATAAAACTGCATGTACAGATGCATTGTAAACGCTACTTTTAAGACAGAGTGATATACTCGCTTTACTCAAAATATGACAACGGTTCGAGATAGCTACTCTAGCTTTCGCAAAGCGCATACTCTCCTCGTCAGACATTTTGCCCGATTAAATACTGTTTGTTGCGGAGAACTAATATATATGCAAGTATGTATTAGGTGTTTCGAACCTAGTAACAAACTAGTTCGGTGTATTAGGAGAAGGGGATGATAAACCAAAGGCAGCATGAACGGAAAGTATAATCATACACAATCGTTTCGTGCTTACTGGCGACTCATCAGTAGGAGCCGGTATTGCATACGCTTTAACCACTATATATTTGGTCAAGAATGTGGGATAATAGGACGATACAATCTCCTAGACGAATGTGTAAACCTGCAATAGTGAAGCTAACATCGTATAGTCTACGACAATGCGACATCAATGCTAACTCACACTATATAATATACATACCGAGTCTGTAAAGGATACTAACACTATGGCTATTGTGTTAGTAACCGATACCAACAGTTTTGCACCGAAAAGGTACATGGTACTAACACTATGGTTTCCGAGTCGGTACATGGTACTGATGTCGCCTTGCCCGAATGCTAACTTGGCCATAATAGTGTTTTGGAGAGGTTTAGTTTGCCTCATTTCTGTGAGTTATCCTGATAAATTTACTCATAGTAGCAAGGTTTTCTTTCTCTCTCTCTCCCCTCTCGAAATACGATTGTTTTATTTGAAGATAGGAATGATATTTGACTCACTCCAAGAACCCAGCAAAGTCCCCTCATTCCAAATAATACAAAAAAGGTTACTCAATGCTTCATAAATTATATCGCTATCACCTTTAAATAAGCTTGGAAGCAAATCATTGGAGCCTGCAAATTTGCCATGTCGAAGAGATAGGATTTAATTCAATATTTATAACCCTCATGGTTGTCCGAGATTAAAGTTCTACACTGTTGAAACAGGCAGACTTTCAGGGGCCAGGATGAACGCAGGTTTCGAGGAAAATTGATCTTTGAAGTGTACAGCCCACGTATCAAGACGGTCTAATATATTGTTTATTGGATAATTGTTACTATCATTTATAGTGTCGCTAACTTTTTCTCGGATCTGTTGCGCAAATAAGTTGGAACGAACAACGGCTTTAACCTGATGCGAACGTTTCTTCCATCTCTTTCGCTCTTCTGTTCAAAAACAATTCGAGATCGACTTTTAGACGAGCTTAAGTTGGCGGCTTACAACTCTACGAGTATTACTATGAACCGAGTTGGCTGTAATTTGACGCCAAATTTCAAAAATCTCTTTATATTTTACAGAGACCTAATGATTATTTCTACGGAAGACTACAATGTCACATTCATTATTAACTCCATTGTGCATAGTAGAACTTATTCTTTCCCAAATTACATCTGCGTTTTTGCCATCAAGGCCGGTTACATCTTACCTCAAAATATAATTATAGTTTTGTCGGAAACCTTGAATGCGGATCTCCAACGGATAATTGCATAAACACCTGACCCATTAATTACTTACATATGTCAGTATAAACTAAGAATTGTATAGTGTAGAAAAGGCAATTCATCCAGTAGGCCGGTTTCGTCCTTATTGGGAACTCATCACGCACTGGCTGAATCCCGTCCAAGTGGGTAAATTCCCCACAAAATTTTGACAGAGTTCCCTACAAGGACGAAACCGGTCTACTAGATGAATTGCCTTTTCTACACTGTACAATTCTTAGTTTATACTGACATGTAAGTAATTAATGGGTCAGGTGTTTATATCAAGACCGCAACCTTGATTATAATAATTGTTATCACCACCCGCGCAACCAATGTTCGTTTAATTGGATAATTGCATAGTCTGTGTGGACACGTGCTCCAAAACTAACGAAAATCCTGGATGCAGCCACACCATCTATAAATAATTGTTACCTGAAATATTTGAGTCCACCGTTGTCCAGGGTCTGGAAGACGCATTTTGGTGCGACGCCTTACACAACGCCTGAAGTTTGGGCTATTTGAGTATAATCTATGTTCCAAAGAGCTAACCAACAGTCGATCGACATTACCGTTGCGCAACGAGATAATAATGTGACTACCATCCAGATGAAATTCTGAGTTGTTAAAATGCCCAGTTTCAGCATTGATACCACTCATAAACAAGACTATATGAGCTTTTTTATACATAGATGAGAGCATAGATGGGAGTAAAATGCGTCCTTGTTGGCGTCTGTGCTGCAAACGGTTGGAATATATAAAGATACAACGATAATGCAACGTTAATTAAGGTTGCTGGCATTAATTTTAATTGATGTATTTAAACGTGCCGCACAAAGTCGTCTGTTTAAAGGAATACAATTAGTTACACAAGCTTCAGCACATGAGGTAAGGGCAATACCGACGTCTCAGTTACCGGCTTGACAAAACTCAGTGGAATCAGAGGTTCAAAACCAATAATGCGTGAATATGCATGATGCACCCAGTTCAATAATGCTCGCAGGAGCCTTTATTCTGGTTTCATATATTGGATCATAATTCATTCAACATATGTACGAGTAATCCTTGTTGTCCAGTTTATTTCAATGTGTTACAGTAGCCGTCTTTGAGGCCGAGAACGCCCCAGTGAATTTATTTAGAGCTGGCGTTAATAAAGGAGGAAGTCTGTGCAGAAGTGTAAAAATTTATATGAAGATAAGTGATGTTGAGGATAGAAGGAGAATTCGAGCGTCAGCAGTGAATACGAAAAAATAATTATTTTTAATTTGTTTTACTTAAGGGACGCGCTTTATATGAACAAACCCCTTAAAATAAAATGACCTCGTATGATGGTTTGGAAAAAATAGTAAGAATATTATCAGCAAAGATAACAAACTTACCTGCACAGTTTGAGATAACTAAATCTAGGCTGGATGAAACGACTATTGTAAAGTTTGATGCAGTTCGCGTAAATGACCACACTAATAAGGGTGCAAAGAATTTGGCGATCGAACCCAGGTGACGGCATATTGACCTCTGTCTGTGATTACATGAGAATCGATTCGTTATTTATGATTTTCATCAAAATTTAAGCCTATACTTGCATTACTGGATGTTGGAAGGCCACAGTCATGGTTAAAAAAATTTGAAGCCCCTGTGCGAACGCAAGCTTTTCCGTTAAAAGCAGCTATTGTGCACGTGGCTATTCAGGAATTAGTTGACCCTACTGTGGCAGTTCAATTACAATTTCCTATAGACCAGCCGCATGCCTCTAGGTACCATAGCATGCATCAAGCACTGAAAGCACAATCTAACTAGCTCTTCCCCCGGCATACAACCACATGAAGTCATCATGTTTATGTTGTTTGAGCCAACCAGAAACAGCTCACTATCAAACACGCCGGAAGGCCTAGAAGAAAGAAACCAAGACACAAATTTTGGCCATGATGATCATTGAATTGGCTGCGACGTTACCACGCATGATCCCCATTACAAAAGCCGGCAGGAGCGACATGCCTTATTGGAATTCTTCGCGGTATACATAGCGAGTCCGAAATGGACGGCAGCAGTCAGTGGCGTAGAAGTAATCCAGCTGCGATCAAACACTCGCTTAAAGGGCAGCCTAGTGGGTATAGTTCACCAAGAGACCGTCGAAATCAATGGGCAATAGGGTCAAGCACATCGCAAACATTGATCACTGTGGCCCAGTCCAAAAGGTAAAACTTTCGGTGCACAGAATTAAAGATCGAGAGAATAGGACTAGCAGCATACTCTGTAGTCCACTCAGAATCAAATGGTTTTCGAAGAAAGAAAGCCTCAGAAGCGTTGCAACACATAAGAATTTTGATTAAAATTAAGTTTTTAGCAGTCTTCAACGGACAGCCCGTGAATTTGCAATGGGATACTGGAGCCGAGGTGTATATATTGCACACCGCACAATGTCCTAGAACAAATATGTGTCAGGTTTCGGGTGCGTCGGTGTTGGCTGCGGGTGCATAACGCACTAATTTATTAATAAATGATAACAACTACACAATGTCTTATTTTGTAGTGAATACCCAGACAGCCATGTTGGATTTAGACTTAGAAATCGGGTTATGAAGAGTTCCACAAAGGAGATATGCAGCAATACGGTGTAGAAAGAGACATGTCGGCTTCCTAGATGGCGGAAAGAATTTCGGAGCCAGTAAATAACTATATTCCCGCTGCTCTATTGCAGCGAATGTCCTGGGTCAATGGTCGATTGCATTAAACTATGGCTAGAATTCAAGATTACATGAAATCAAGAATATACGGTGCTTTTCCAATTAAACTAACAACAGTGACTTAGGCGACGCAAGAGAAGATGGAGCCGGCATTTTAGAGCGATCTTCAATAATTTTTCGATCTCTTATGATTTACGTCACTAAAAAGCATGGTTTGCTCCGAACAGAGGCTTATTTTCCGGTAATTAAATTCGGTGAATAGACCTCACCCTTATCGCTTGCCGGGTGTGCGTGATCTTGTTCTACAACTAGCTAGAGGCAAGTTGTTTACCGTGCTTAACCTAAAGCAAGGGTTTTGGAAAATTGAAGTTCGGTCCAAAGACCGATGGGAGTTAGCGGTGCAGGTACACAAAGGCCATTTGAATATCACTCAGATACCATTGGGTATGAATAACGCACCGAAAGTGCTCCAAAGAACGATGAATTGTTTCGTATTCATTTTAATCTGCAGTACAGCTTAGGTTGACGATGTTATCATATGGGATACTTCCGAAAAGTAATTGTGTACTCGGTAGCAGAAGATGCCCAAAGCCGTAGAATAGCGATTACATTTTAATCCTGAAAGCGGCACGTACGGTTCTTGGGAAACGCAGTTTAATCAAATGAGTGTATTCCTTCGGTTTGAACGTACGGTCTAACAAGGATTATCCGGTGCCCATTAATAGAAAATATTTGCGTCGGTTTATTGTCATGGTGAATTTCAATAGACAATTTCTCGTGAGGATAGTGGTTACTCATTAAACCTAGTCCAAATTTAGTAAGGCAAAAATACAGTTACGTTGGACGGAGGAGGCCCAAGAAGTATTTATCTCATTTAAGCTGAAATTAATATCCGGTAGACGGCAAGTCAATTGTGACTGACGCGTCAGATATTGGCATAGAAGCGGTGTCATAAGTGACCTAACGTCCTACGCAATGTACTAGTCGCACTCCCTCTAAGGAAGCGCAAAACTATATCGTCATCAAAAAAGAAATAAGAGCATTACAAAAACAGATATTTTGTCATCGGTGGGCGTATAGATGGCAATACCGATCAAAAGGCACTAATTAAATGGCGGTTATTAGGTATTGAAAAGAAACGAATATAACGAGCTATTGAAGAACTCCAAGAATACGGTTTAACTATTCCCCATCGAGCCGGTATCAAGAATGCGACAGCCAATGTGCTTAGTAGTTTTTCTGCTGTTTGATTATTGCCACTTATCAGTGTCTCTGAAGATCAGGGCACTGATGCCACATGTCATGGTATGCTGATCCAGTTAAAAAGCGGCACATCGATATCCACACCCTATTAAGTGTTGATCCTGCAAAATGGCTACTGGCACGAAAAGGAGGACAAACAGAAAAATGGTTTTTGCTGAAATCTTTACGAACAGTATTGGTGGCGTTTGGCATTAAACGCTGCAACATCGCGGAACCAGGTGCCTTACCGAGACATTACAGTCAAGATTGTATTTATCCTACATGTCCAAAGAGATTCGTGGTTGATTGTGAACATTGCACTAAATGTCAGTGTTGTAAGTCACAATAACGAGAATAAGTCACTCTGATTGCTTGCAATGCCACCGCAAAAAGGCATTTTTTGCGTATCGACATGGTGGTTCCACTGACGATAGCTTGTCACCGAGTGGCCTATATCTCTTTCATGGTCGATAAATTTATCCGATTGGTCGAGATTTTAATAATTAAGAAGATCATACGATATGATTATAAAGTGCTTAGCAAAGAGCGCTGACTCGGTCAATATGGTGCATCGCAAGTAAATGTTACGGTACAAGGTATATAGTTGGAGTCGAAGAATTTTAATCAGTGGTACAAAGACTTTGACATAAAGCATTCCCGGGAAGCCACTTACCACCCGCAGATTAACGCGACGGCTGAGCATGCGCACCGAACGGTTAAATATATATGGTGATTTAGGTGACACGAGACAAACTGCACTTGGTCGAGCTGACCATGTAATTTACAGTATCAAATGCTACAGGATTTTCTCCGGCAACTTTGGTTCATGGAGAGCACATATGAATGCCAGGTGCCTCTGTAAATCCAGGACTTCATGCGTGTTGCATTATAGCACAAATTTCTGAGCTCCTACGACAGTTGACTGAATACGTGGGTGTCACACAGCGACAAGACTGTTTAAATACGAGCTACGCGCACTCGCCTAGGGGCCGGCAACTTTGCTATGCTGGTGGAAGTGAAGCCCTGTCACTGCATGTTTCTAATGCTAGTCCTTATCAAGTGGAATGTTTGGACACAGAGCACAACACCGTTTTTATTAACATACTTCACAGACCACACACAGTCGCATTTAATAGTATTAACAGGGTGCGGAGGCCTACTTCTGAAAGGGGGAAGATGTTGAAGTAGCCACATTTGAGGGCGAGAACACTCAAGTGGTTCTATTTTGGGCTGACGTTAAAAAAAGAGAAAGTTCTCGCAGAAGTGCACGAATTAAGATAAGGCAAAGTCAGGACAAGAATGAAAGCAGCAGTCGAGCCGTAGAAGCGAATATGAAATAACAATTATTTGAAATTTGTTTCGCTAAAGTGACGCGTGTTATACGAGCAACCACCTATACATAGCAGATTAAAGATAAAGCGCTTTTGTTCAATAAAATGACTTCGTCTGATGACTTGGAAAACTTAATTAGAATATTATAAGCACAGCTAACAAACGTAACTGAAAATTTAGGACTAAATAAGTCTAGGCTGGATGAAACGATTATAGTAAACTCTGAAGGAACCCACATGAATTACCCCACTAATATGAGTGAACAGAATACAATGTTAGCACATTAAATGCAATGACGTTAAAGCCTAACCTAGTTATCATGAATGATAGTTTACTTGAACCATTATCGATATTTGACAATCCGATACTATCGGCATCGGTCATGTTCACAGAATATAAAAAAACACTGTTGAATCTCCGCGAATTGCATTCGCGGGTTGTAACTTTGTACTATCAGATTTGCAAAGATCCGATGGAATCCCATTTCCAATTACGCGTCGAGTTTGTCTTATTGGCTGGGTGCATATTCCTTCCTTTCTTCCGAATGAATCAACATCGTTCATACTAAACAATGTAAATGAGGTACAATCTATACTTCGTTGACTGGCGACGTTTCAGAACATCATTTCCGGTTCCATCATCAGGCCTCAAATTACATATATACACAGCGAAATACTCACAACAGCGGATTTAATCAAATATATATGTGATTATAGGCCTTGTGATAGATACGAAAATGATGTTCCGAAACGTCGACAGTCAACGAAGATTAGATCTTACCTCATTTCCGGTGGTTAGTATTAAATATATTGTTTTGCCTTCGGAAGAAACGAACGAATCAGCATTCAGCCAATCAGAAGACGAGCTCGACGCGTGCTTGGAAATGGGGATCAATCGGATCTTTGCGAAACTGATAACGCAAGGCGCCAACCCGCGAACGAAAATCGTGGGGATTCAACATTTAAAGCTCTCACTGCGCAACAATTCAAGAGGTATTTAAAAAGCATTGCTGTGAAGTGGAGAATAGAAAAGAGAAGGAAAAGAAGCAAAAAGCAAATTAGTTATATTTTAAATGTTTTACTGGAAAGAATCTAAATGACATGTTAATTCTGGTAATAAATCTCTCTGATGATAACACCTTTTATAGTGTCCACTAAAAGATAGCGATTTAAAAATAAGCAAAAATGAGTGTACATTTTCGTAAAAATAATTTAAAATTAATTAATAATTATGAAGATTTGTTGAAATTAACAAATATTGTGTTTACTAGTCGCATTTATTACACTAGATTCCACCTTGAATGAAAAATTGATGGCGAGATATCATGCACCACAAAATCAATTCCACTTAAAATAAAATCCCCAAACAACATGTTATTGGAAATTATGTTAATTGCTCTATCATTTAGAACTAAGGTTTTGAACATGTAGATTGGGGCGCGGAACCTCATCGTGTTTGCGTTTAACTATTAAAATAAATTTACAAAATAATTTGAGTTAGTGGTTAGAGCACCGGATTCCGAAGCAGACGTGCCTAGGTTCGAGCCCTGTCCGCTCGCAAATTCTAGATAGTACGAGATGCGCTCCATATAAGGGCGAAACCGGTCTACTGGACGAATTGCCTTTTCTACATTATACACTACTTAGTTTATACTGACAAATTTATGTACATAATGGGTCATGATTTTAAAGCAAGATTATAACCTTGATTAAAGTAATTTTAACACCACCCACGCAGAAACATTTCGTTTAATAAAAGCTTAAATAATTAAGTGCTTCAATATCATCATCATCATCATCATCATCATCATCATCATCATCATCACAGATAGCAATACAACAGACGTTAATAACTAATGCATCATTTCCATTTTGCAATGGGTAAAGCAAATGCAATAAAACAAATATTACAGGTAAAAAATAAAAGTAAATAGTAATAATATTAACAAGAATACTTTAACAAATATATTTATTAAACGAAAATGATTTATAAGGAGGAAAATCGAGGTCAGATTGGGATATTTACCTAGGAAATAAGGCAACCTAGACCTCCTAAAAACACCATTATGACCAGGTCAATTATAAGACAGCGACATCAGAGATACTGCTGCAATGCGGTTTACACTAGACCGGGACATACACACGACCGAACCTCGCAATTAACACTTCCCAACTAAGATAGGAAAGTTAAGAAAGCAATTTTACTATAATCCTGCAACAAGATTGCCACTGACGGCGATTCAAAACCAATAATTATAATGCTCATGTGGATACAATCCTGGTAAATGGGTGGAAGTTGGTGCTCGAAACATGGTGACAAATATTTGGGCACCGTATCAGTGTTCAAATAACTTATTTATAAACTCATCAGCAAACATTTGTTTTCCTGGCCCTTGCTGTACGAAACACAAGGCATTCACTGTCTTCAATATTACTCTGGATATTTCACCTACCGCATTCGGAAGCTTCTTTCAACAGAAAGCCCATCCAACAAGCATTTTGCCAAACATGTATTAGGTGTTGCCAACATAGTAACAAATTAGTTCAATTATGACCTGAAGGATAAATGAAAGAGAGCATGAACGGAAAGTATAATCTCGTGCACATTCGTTTCGTGTTTACTGGCATATAGACTGATTTAAATATTGACATATATATATTTTATATATAGTGAGTTGGCTTTGAAGTCGCATTGTCAAAGACTTTATATGAATTTAGCTTCAATACTGCAGGTTTACAAATTCGTATAGGAGATTGTACCGTCCAATTTTCCAACATTCATCACCGAAATATATAGTGGATAAAAGGCGTAATATGGGCTCACACTGGTGAGTCGCCAGTAAGCTCGATACGAATGTGCACGAGATTACATTTTACATTCATGCTGTCTTTGGTTTATCCTTCTTGTCATATTTGAACAAATTAATACAAAATCCAAATTAATTGTGTATATCGTCTTTACTGTAAGACGAGTAAGATCTGATCTATTAACATGCCCATTTTTGCATGAGGTTCATTGTTCCCCTATTCTTACCTTAATTGGAAGCATGGTTTCACCCAAATAAATAAGGCTACAGTCGTTACTTGGATTTAGATACACTCCTGCTGTGTCTAACGATTCACGTTTCCACTTTTGGTTTGGATGTTTAATGCCTAGGGTAAGTCTGTTTTAAAATAGTACTTATATTGGATTTAAATGCTACCGCTTTTATTTTCATACTTGCTTTCGAGTCAGATGTTACCATGACCATCCAATCCTCTTTTATTTTATCTAACTTTACATATTTCCAATTGCGATTAAATTTACTTTTAGCAATCATTACAGTTGCTCATTAGCACTGAATATTTCTCGCAGTCTACCTAATTTAATCTTCCTATGTTTTGTATCTGTTAGTCTGAAGCTTCTAAATGTCATCAATTTTAAGATAAAAAATTTCATTTTCGGGAGATAATTTGACTTTAAATTAAGAAGTATACCTGAGGAGGTATTCTTCGTATAAAAATCTCATTCTAATATTACACAATTTCTAATTAAATTGATATCCAGAAAAGGTAATTCGCCACATGATTCATTTCCAAACGTAAACTTTAGTTCACTCACTTAATTGGACAAATTTACGAAATTTATTGGTTAATCCTTCCCATGATTCCAAATAAGTAGCATGTCATCCAAGAATCATGCATACAGTTTTTGATTTAGTGGTGTCATATATAAGAGGGGTTTCTCTATGTAAAACATGAAGATATTTACTATTAGAACTGGCAATTATAGGTAGTAAACATTTAAGTTTAAAATAAACCACACCTATCCATTTCACGAATTTGATGACAGTGCAAGTGTCTGCAGCACATTTTAAAGACGGAAATCACTAACATAAGGTCTTTATAATACAAGATTTTCATTTTCATATAAATTTTAAAGTTATTATTATCATTCATATTTGGTTGATATTCCTCAAATTTCTGTTTATCATCTAGTTTTGCGACATACACGTCGTTTAACTCAAATAATAAGTTTTGAATTCTGGCTCCGCCATAGATCAAATTCTGACAAATATAAAATTTCTTGTTATTACCTCGATGAGTAGATTCTGTTCGCTTGGTGTTATGAATTGTTGTAAAACGGGCTTTGAATAGAAATTTACATTGTGTACATGTAAGCCATGTCATGATTTAAATACATTAAAAGCTTGCGGATTATTCTATTGAGCATCTACAATAAAATAATGAGCATTATATTGAAATTTTATTTAAATGTACTTTCTAAAATACCTGCATAGATCCTTACAATTGACATTATTCAATTAAAAAATATAATAGCTACACGTCGATTTTTGCGGCGAACTATTATTTATGCAGTTTTCTATTAGGCGTTGCACACCTAGTGACAATTTAGTCCAAATAGGACCAGAAGGATATGCAAACGTCAGCATGAACGAAAGTATAATCACATTTACATGTTAGAAACCATTATGCTGGTACACTTTATAGGCTCGGTATGTATTAGATAAAGTTACTTTGGCTTGAAACCGCACTGTCGACAACTTCATATGAATTCAACTCCATTTCAGCTTGAATAAACATTCTTATATCCAACTGTAACATCCAATTGTCCCACATTCATTGTCTAAATATATACAGTTAGTTTAGAGTTTAGTACCACTTCCTACAGATGATTCACCAGTAAGCACGAAGGACATGAGTTTATGCCATTCGTTCATGCTGAGTTTGACTTATTTTTCTGGTTAGATTCGAACAAATTTGTGACTAGGTACGTAATGTCTAATGCACACTTGGCTGGTTTCATTAGAGTATGAGTTGTGCAAACGAATATAGATTCGTGCCCGTAACTATTACAGAATTGCGTGCGCGTGTCTATTTTAACGCAAGATTAAAAAAATTAAAGAAACTAATTGAGCTAAATGCGTGAGTGAGGAGGTCAACGAAATGTAATGCCTCAAAAATAAGCATTTTACGATATTTTAATTAATCGAGACTGCAATCTCGAGAATTACCTTAAAACGTTGACAGCTAAAATTTAGGAGAGTAGAACAGTTTATGTAACAATTTGTAGAAAGTTTTTCACTATATAGAGCCTTGCTCAGGATTGAAATTCATACTAACATAGTAATTAAGTTGTTTTAATTTCGATCTGATTATAAACGCATGAAATGCAACTCATGGATATTAAGTAAAAGGCCTAAATTTGTTGTGTCTTCTAGCAGAATTTTTCCTTTACTAGACATTCAGTACCGATATTTTAGAATGCACATGCCAAATGACAAGCATTTTCGCAACGTTATTAATACTAATTAGCAATAGTATGAGAGTTTCGGGGTAACAAGCAATAAACGTGCCGCTATAGTCGATGGAAAGATCGGGTTTGTGTGTTATGCAAACGGAAATCAATACTGTTTTTCGTCAATAATTAAATATCTTTCGAAACATTAAAAATAAGGTGTGAATATTTTTAACATCACTTACAAAAACATTAATCATTCTGGTGTCAAACCACATCCTCTTCTGCATTACACACAACCAAATTTCGGTTCAAGAAGATGAGCTGAAAACTGGTTTATTTCAAAATACCACATAGTCGTAAGATCTTTAAAATATGATACATATTTTATGAGATTTCATTGAGCAGGAACATTTGAATTAGCCAAGTTGGTTGGTGTTTCTTTGCCAAGCCTATATAACTAAAACATTGTACAATTGATCGCCTTTTTCAGTCGTTTTCAGAGCGTTGTTTAAAAAATTGTTAAACGACCGGTGGCAGCTGTATTGTGAAGAGGTTACACTGAAAAGCTTATATTAAATATAGTCGAGACTTAAAATTTTTCGGCTTATGTGTATATCTCTAGATGATATTTACCGATTAATGGGAGCTTCAGAAGAACAAAACCTTTACTACGTGTAAATTCAGTTCATTACTTCTGTCGATTAACCACAATTTCATCGGAGTTATTTGACATTACTTGAGATAACGAGATTGAATATTTTTAAAAATTGATCGAAGCGTTGACTAAATTCGCGCACGTTAGCAATGCGAGCTGCTTCACGATTCACTCTATGAAAATTAATATGAACATATGTAATCATCTCTCCAGCTGCCAAAAACAGCATGTTGTTCTTTTAGAGATACTACGCGATTTGATATTTTCTGGCTATTTGAAAAGCATCTAATGCAAAGCCGGATCGAGATATAGAGCGACATACACGAAATGTTACATAAAGCACAATGTAATATGACACCGCCATTATTTACCCAAAAATAATAACGTGCAAATTGAAAAATTGAGATAGCAATAATAATACAGCTGACTAATATTTTTCCATATTTACGCTGCGATTGATTTTATAACAGATCTTGCGACAAACATTCACCAAGATGATTTCCTTTTATTCTACTTATTTTTCGAAAGCCAACGTTTGTTTTTGTAAGAAACGGGATATAAATTTATAGAAAAGTTCTAATATATAATCTGAGTTCATTACTATCAGTGAATGAGGTGAAATATTTTTTATTTTCGCGATTGCTTTTCACCTTCATAGTCAGCCAAATTGGCTGGCATGCACACAAGACCTAGGAAACTATGGTATCACTCTCTGTTTAAGTTCACAAATAGCTAAATAAAAAAAAATCATTGTCAAGAAGTGGTTTTACAATTTTTTTTGGAATGTAAGTCTTTCCATACGCGAAAAGGAACAAGAAATTTGATCAGATACAAGAACCGTTTCTTTCATATATCTATTTTTACGTATCTACACATGACAATCTCATTATATATAAAACTTAAGGCCAAGCAAAATAGAAAAATATAAACATTGGGAGAGTGTGAAAAAAGTGAACAATCAATCAGTTGCTTTCATTACCTCCAGTTCAAGCTCAATGCCAAACTTGCTTCTGCTGCTTACATAAATTCGGCTACAATTTTTTTATTCATATGGCTAACTCGTTTCTTTTATTGCATTTAGTACCTATCTTAAATACTACGCCTTAAGAAAATATGTATTAGGTTTCAACGATGTGTTGCGCAATTGCACACGTGTATTCACCATTTGATTTGAAACAGGCGTTTAAGTCACAATGTCCTTTCATAAGGGTAGTTAACAGTCTGGTCGATCGACCTACATAAGTTGATCGACAACTTGCACATGTATATTGATAAACAATATATGATGTCGACATTAACAGCTGTTACTCTTTGACTGCTGGTAGAGAAAAGTGTTTTACCTTAAATGGAATGGGTTTTACAATTATAATATGAAAGGTAATGAAGCAATGTGAATCTTAATTAACGAAGAAATGTAATTATGTTGTAGCTTGAGTCTGTACAAAAGTCTATCTCACCTTAATCGAACTTAATCTTATATAACCACGATGAGTATGCTGTTGATCTGTGGCTGATCCATTTACCGAATTGGCCAATCCATCATAACAGAAAGATGGCTGACAAAAACGAATATTTCTCAACGACGATGAAACACTGTCCGTTTTGCTGTTCACATCAACAGTCGAGTTGCCTCCATCCTCACCACTGGAAAACTTATTCATGCTTTCAATTCTTTTCTCGCTAGTTACAAAAGTCGAGTCAACATTCACTGTTGCCTTTTGGCGTTTCTCATTTAAATCACCATCTTCATCAGCATTTGTTTTGTCTCTAACTTTAAACTTGTTTCTATGTAGACTTGTAGAGATAAGCCGTTCTCTAGCTTTACTGAATAAACAAAATCCGCAAAAAAATATGTTTTGTATTTAAAGATAAATGCATTTATTGACGTCAAAACCCTTAAAACTAAAACGAAGGGAGGACACATGGACTGCAGATGGGCCCATATATCGAAAGAAACCATAAGAGAAACCTACACAATGCTTGGTCTAGTCTTATTATTTCTGGTAAACATATTTCATTATGAAAAGTTAAAGGTCACACATAATCGTGGATTAACTTTTCGGATACGAAAGAAAATCCAAAACGACAATTTGAACAAAATTCTGTTGTGTTGTCGCCCAAGGTGGAAACTACGGTATTAGATTACTTGCCAATAAGCATCATATAACCTGTTTCGATTATGACTATTATCTTCGAAAATAATTCTGCAACGACCTTCTAATATTTAAAGCCCATTTCCTTTGAAAATTAAACAGTATATTCTATTAATAAGACGATATAGCACATTAAAAAAATGGATAATGGCCGGTTTTATTCGAGAATTTTAAAAAACACATTCGTTTCGTGCTTACTGGCGACTCAAAAGTAGGAGCTGATTTTACGCACCTTAGCCACTATATATTTTGGTGAGTAATTTCGGAAAATTGATAGGTACTATCTGATATATGAATGTGCATACTAGTAGTGGAGTAAACTTCATATAAAGTTTTGAAAAATGAGACCTCAAACCCAACTAACAATATGTAACATATACTGAGCCAGTGAATGGTACGAACACTTAGGTTGCCTTGTCGGTAAACGGCACCATCACTATAGTTGCTGATTCGGTACATGGTACCAATAATATTGTCGGCAAGTAGGTACGCGGTACTAAAATAATGGATTTCAACATATACTAAATTTCACGAAAATTGAAAATTATAACTTATCCTGATGTGAAATCAACTAAAGCTGGTGTACAAATTCGTATAGGAGATTGTACCGTCCAATATTTTTACATTCTTCACCCTAACATATAGTGGGTGTAGGGCATTATACCGGCTCCTACTGATGAATTAACATTAAGCCCAAAACGGAAGTGCACATGAGATTAAACTTTTTGTTAATGTTGATGTTGGTTTATCCTTGTTGTCGTATTTGATTTAATTTGTTGCTAGATGCGGATTACCTAATGCACAATAGCACATATATTTATTATGCTCAACAAACAGTATCTAACTTTTATATATTTAATCGAATGATGCCATAAATACCACGAAATGTGATAATTGATATCGATCAAATCCAGAGTTAATTAGTTTTCTGGAGTAACAGGTATTCAGAAATAGTTGTATTTCTTCGTTTTGGTTAAATTCATTGAAATCCATTGTTTTGGTACCGTGTAACAACTCGGCAGCCAGTGTTGTCACCATGTACCTATTCGGTAATCATAGTTTTGGTATCAGATACCGACTGAGAAACCATAGTATTGGTATATGTACAGGTTCGGTACATGTTATATATAGTGAATTGGCTTTTAAGTCACATTGTCGAAGACTTTATATGAAGTTCTTTCCACCACTCTCGGTATACACCTTTGTATAGGAGATTGTACTGTCCGATTGTACCGCATTCCTCACCGAAATACACAGTGGGTATAGGGCGTATTACTGTCTCTTGATAAGTCGTCATTAAGTAATAAAACGATTGTGCACATGACTGACTGTGGTTTATCCATCCAGGTCCTATTTGAACTAATTTGCTACCAGGTGCGCAACACTTAATACATAAATACTGTTTATCTTGTCTCTACGTTTCAAGTACGAAGTGATGAAAACCGCCATACAAAATTTTCAGACCTCTGCAATTAATATCATATTCGTAGTTTCAGCGAAGCAAGACATTTATAATATGCATTTATGCAGTTCAATAATCGCGAATAAATGACGAGCTTCAAAGCAACCGCCATCATATTTTTAGTGGCAAAAGACCAACTATTATTATAATCAAGGTTGCGGTCTTGATATAAACACCTGACTTATTAATTACTTACATATGTCAATATAAACTAAGAATTGTATAGTGTACAAAAGGCAATTCACTATACAATTCTTAGTTTAAACTGACATATATAAGTAATTAATGAGTCAGGTGTGTGGCACTAGCCACCTTTAAGACAAATAATGAACAAAGGGTCTTATCTAGGGCAGACATTATTTCAACTGAAATTCCTCGCAGAAGCGCCCGTATAAGAATGAAGCAGTCAGCCCAATGATAAAAGGAGACTTCGAGCCGAAGTGAACATAAATTAATTAATATGTGTAAATTTGTTTTATTAGATCGATGCTCGTTGTGCGAGCAAAATTCTATATATAATTGAGTAAAAATAAAGCATGAGTGGTACATTTAATATGGCTTCTGATGGGTTGGAAACGTTGATTCAGGGACTGACTTCTCAAATGAATAATTTAACTGCAGAATTAGGCATAATTTAGTCTCGTCTGGACGATACGCTGATAATAAACACAGACGACATACGTGTCGGTGGACCATCCAATATAGGTGGACACAACAATGGCGACCGCGCCGAAGAGGAATCAGGAGGAAATATGCCGGCGTTTTCAGCCGAATCGACGAGTTATTTCAGACCGTCATCAGAGTTTAAGCCGATGCTGGCACCACTAGATGTGGAAAGGCCACAGTTGTGTTTCGAAAAATTTGAAGCATCAGTTCGAGCCCAAGAATTTATATTAGAAGCACCTATTGTGCGTGTGGCTGTCCAGGAATTAGTGGACCGGACAGTAGCAGTCCAATCGGAATTGCCAATTGACCTCACGTTTGAAGAGTACAAAAGACGCGTGTTGGATCATTTCCGGGCCAGGCCTCAGGAAGTGTTCTCAGAATTATACAGCCTGAAACCATTACTGGGTGAGATGCCCTTGGATACCATGGCACGTATCAAGAGGTGGTTCTCGAAGCTTACCGAGTCTTTACCCGGCTTGCAACCACATGAGGCCATCATGTTCATGCTGCTGGATCCTACCAGATACGTGAAATATCCAGCGCCCAGGGAGGCCTTGAAGAGAGACTTCAGGCTCTTCAAAGTTCGGCCATAATGACAAACAAAGTGGCAGCTGCATCTCCACGCATGGGTCCAGTTACGACATCTGACAGGAGCGACATACCGTATTGGAATTCTTCGCGGCATAATAAGCAGTTACACGACAGAAGGCAACAGCCAGTGGCCTGGAAGCAAAGTCAGTATATAAGGACTCCAGCTCCGACGAATAGGACGTATAAGCGTCATCAAAACCCATGTTTTGCTCCTCGAGAACGGCCAGTGCAGTTGGGTAACAGGGTGCACAATGTCACAAATAAAGGTGGGAGAGAGCAGGGCACAAATATTAATCCTTTGGCGGCTCCGACGGGTAGATCGAAAGAAGACCAGCAAAACAAACAAAAAAGTAGTCCGAACCAGATGGCCTTTGAAGAAAAGGAAGTGTGGGAAACATTGCCAAATGTAAGAATTTTTTCCATGCTTGATCTTAAACAGGGATTTTGGCAAATAGGCGTGCGGTCCGAAGATCGATGGAAGTTAGCGGTAAAAGTACCCCAAGGTCATTTCAAATTCACCCGGGTACCATTTGGCCGCAAAAACGCACCGAAAGTGTTCCAAAGAATGATGGACTCGTTCGTGTCTGACTTAACTTGTACAACAGCTTACGTAGACGATGTTATTATATGGGCCACCACCGAACACGAATTACGTGTTAGGCTGCAGAAGATGTTGGCCAAAGCTGTAGAATGGTGATTACATTTTAATCTAGAAAAGGTACAGATAGGTCAAGAAGTGCGGTTCTTGGGGCACTTAGTCTCAGCGGACGGATGCATGCCGTTAGATTCGAATGTAGAACCTATCAGGGATTATCCGGTGCCTACTACTAGAAAACAATTGCGCCGGTTTATTGGTATGGTGAATTTCTATAGACCATACCTCGCAGGGATGGCGGTTACGCAACATCACTTATCTCAGTTAACTAGTGTCAAGATACCATTTCGTTGGACGGAGGAGGCTCAAGAAGCGTTTGTGCAATGCAAGCAGAAATTAATAGAAGCAACTATTTTGACTTTCCCGGTAGGTAATATGTCAATTGTTACAGACGCGTCAGATATTGGGATAGGAGCGGTGTTACAAGCTGACGGACGTCCTGTGCAATATATAAGTCGCACACTCACTAAGGCGGAACAGAACTATACCGTCACAGAAAAGGAATTACTTGCTGTACATTGGGCGCTACGGAAGTTTAGATATTTTGTCATTGGGGGACACGTAGATGTCTTTACCGACCACAAAGCGCTAGTATCTTGGAGATCACTATGTATTGAGAAGAAACGAGTACATCGAGCCATTGAAGAACTGGAAGAATACGATATATCAATTCATCATAGAGCAGGAATCGAGAATGCGGCGGCCGATGCGCTCAGCAGAATTTCCGCTGTGCGGGTTTTGCCGCTTATAAAAGTCTCTGAAGAACAGGGAAGAGATGCTACATGTCAGGAAATAGTCAATCAATTAAAAAAACGGCACAGTGGTGTCTGCACCATATAAAACGTTGAGTCTACAGAACGGCCTGTTGGTGCGGAAAGAAGGACAAACAGTGCAATGGTTTGTGCCAGAATCTATAAGGGCAGAATTAATGGCCTTTTGGCATGAAACGTTGGGACATCCCGGCGCCGGGAGACTCATGAAGACATTGCAGTCGCGATTGTTTTGGCCTGGCATGTCAAAAGAAATTCGTAGCTATTTTCAACAGTGCACATGTCAAAGTTTTAAGCCACAAAAATGAAAAACGTCATCCCGATTGCTTTGAATTGCACTGCCCGGGACCTAGTTTCTGCATATTGATTCGGTTGGTCCACTGCCGGTATCTCGTGGCTGGGTGGCCTATGTACTTTTCATGGTCGATAAGCTTACCCGATGGGTTCTGTTTGTATCACGGAAGAAAATCACAAAAGAGAAGATCGTAACGTGTTTAGAAGAGCGATGAAACAGTTGATTTGGTGCACCAAAAGTTATTGTTACCGACCATGGTGCACAGTTCAAGTCGAGAGAATTTAATCAGTGGAGCAAATTTCTTGACATAAAACATTCCCGCACAGCCACTTATCACCCGCAAACCAATGCGACTGATGAGCGCGCACATAGGACGATGAAAGAGGTACTGCGATGTTGGTGCCACGATCGACCGGGAACGTGGAGAGACAAATTACATTTAGTCGAGCGGGCCATGCGCTTTACAGTCTCAACAGCTACAGGATTCGCTCCAACGACCATGGCCAATGGAGGACACAAGACTGCCAGGTGAAGCTGTAATCCAAGGATCCCATGAGCGCTGCACCATAGCGGATATTCAGGAGCGACTAAAACAGTTAACTGAATATGTTGACGCCACACAGCGACAAGGCTATGCAAGGCAACCGACACGCACTCGCCTAAAGGTCGGCGACTATGTCATGGTCGCGAAGGTCGAGCCCATGGCACTGCAGGCTGTTAATGATGGGCCGTATCGCGTGGAGAGGGTGGACTCAGAGCACAATACTGTTTTTGTTAGCCTGCCCGATGGACCACGAGCTGTTGCACTGGATCGTTTAAGCAGAGTGAGAAAGCCGATTTCTGAGGGGGGGAAGATGTGGCAATAGCCACCTTTAAGACAAATAATGAACAAAGGGTCTTATCTAGGGAAGACATTATTTCAACAGAAATTCCTCGCAGAAGCGCCCGTATAAGAATGAGGCAGTCAGCCCAATGATAAAAGCAGACTTCGAGCCGAAGTGAACATAAATTAATTAATATGTGTTAATTTGTTTTGTTAAATGGATGCACGTTGTGCGAGCAAAATTCTATATATGATTGAGTAAAAATAAAGTATGTGTGATACAATTAATATGGCTTCTGATAGGTTGGAAACGTTGATTCAGGGACTGACTTCTCAAATGAATAATTTAACTGCATAATTAGGCATAATTAAGTCTCGTCTGGACGATACGCTAATAATAAACACAGACGACATACATGTACGTGGACCATCCAACATAAGTGGACATAAAAACGTGTTTATATCAAGACCGCAACCTTGATTATAATAATTGTTATCACCACCCGCGCAATCAATGTTCGTTTAAAAGACCTACTATTTTTGGATACGCGACGCACAAGGAGCAGCCTAAACGACTTAGAAACTTGTGTTGAAACTCGCAAGAAATTTGCATCAAAACATTAAGATGTAGCCTTCAGTCATTTTTGTCTAATATTACCTGGAGTTCATTACAATTAGAGCATCAATTACATAACTGATATAGAAAGTTTCTTCAAATATCATTTCAGACTAGCTCGGTTTTAATAGTGATTACTATTTATTAATGCAAACTTGTTGATATTTGATTCAATCGCGCTGGTCCGAAGCATGAAGGTAAGTCACTCGTGAAAATTATAACAATGTAATAAAAATAAATTTACGGTAAATAAATATAGACTACAGTAAAAGAAAATAAAATTTTCTTTTGACATGAAATTTTATAAAAGTTAGATACTGTGTGGTGCAGAGAACTAATATATATGCAATTGTGTATTAGGTGTTGTGCAACTAGTAAAAAATTAGTTCAAATAGGACTAGTAAGCACGAAATGAATGTGCACGTGAGATTATGTCTTTCGTCCATGCTGACAATTTTTTTCTTATGGTCCTATTTGAACTAATTTTTTACTAGGTGCGCAACACCTAATACACACACAATTTTGTAGCTTACATTGAAAATCATGAAATTCTGCATATTGTATAAGGAACAGCTACTTCGCTATCATATTTTTAATCCCAAAACTAATGGGAACAAAATAACTGCACGCTAAGGATGAAATCTTTTTTCCTTATTAGCTTAGAGCTAATCAAATTTAAAAAATCCTTTTTGCTTACGTTTCTTCATTTATTTATTTGAAACATTTAGCATGGCATTTCGTTTTTGATGAAGAGTTTTAAAATAATTGTTATATGATTTTGAAGAGCCAACAAGAATGAACTAGGCTATTTTGGACAATCTTTATAATCATACAATCACGTTAAAATTTATTTGTTTATGTGGTGTGAACATTTCGGTTTCGCAATTTAACGTATTATCAAACTTATTAACAAGTATAAATCAAAGTTGTGTAATTTTTCTAATAAGACGCTGGACCATCCATTCCGTGGCTCTTACACACAGATAGATAGTTTTATTTTAAAATTTGCGCACAATTATCGGAGTTGCAAAATTAATCAGTAAAATCTCACCTAAAAACTGTTTAAAAATTCAATTAATCCACAATTTCAGGAAACTTATGATGAATGTACTGATTATTTTTGGGCAAAACATAAAGGAGCTAGAGCTAAGAAAGTCATAATGTCTGTGTTAAAAATATTAATTTTAACTATAGTTAAACCATTGCAATATAAATCCATATATTCCAAGACCTAATGCAACGTAGAGCATCATTCAATCTTATGCTGTGGCAAATTTTAGCAATAAAAGTTATAATTCGAATTTTACGTTGTACCCAATTGCAATTCAAGTGATTATTTACAAAGAGGTTTGAAAATAGGCTTTAAAAATGTACCTTAATTTTAGAAACGTTACAATATTTTATAAAAGGTTTGTCAAACTAAACATAGCCAGGCGAAATATTTTCAAGAACAATTATCAGTGGGATAGGTTTGGAGACATAAAACAATTTCATAACTATGATTTAAGCGTAAGATTAATCATTTTTTGTGCCGATCTAAGAATTGTTTAAACAAAAACCCAACAGCTGACATCGGAGACCACGTGATTCTATACCCATTGTGAGATTGATTTTTCTGCAAAATATAGTTAACGCGGTGTACTTGAGTTCTTAGGACAGCTTTGTTCAATTAAGTGTTTATAAGTTTTCTAAAATAAACCTTTCATTTTAGTAGATCTGGTGAGAATTCATGAATCTGCTGCTTTATCTATTCGCAATTCCAGTGATCGTGCACAATATAAACACACAAATAGGAACCGAATTTTCGCTATAACTCCATAACTGTGGAAAATAACACGAAAATAACATCACAAACTAGTTTAACTCGAAATTTGTGCAAAAGAACTGCGTAAGTTATGTTGAAATATATTAGCCATTAAAATGATCTTTTTAAGTGTGAAAGGTCATAACCTTTCACACTTAAAAACATCTTCCTAACCTTAACTTACCGTGAAGCATTAATTGAGTTGCCAATATGCGGTTTCACTAATTTGACCCAATTGCCGTCAACAATTCTCCTTCTAACCAGTTCAGAAAACGGTCCATAAATCACAACTGGTCGTGGATACGGATAGGAGTCCAAACAGTGCACTCGTTCGTAAACCAGAGTGTTGGGACTCTGGTGTGTTTTGCCGATGCCACCTGGCTTACATGATTGTGTCGAGCGAGTCAGATTGTTAGATGCGTTTTCCGCATCTAGAAGCTGCAAAATAGAATTAACAAATTTAGAGAATCCAAATAAAACGAATAATATGCCATACCAAACTGACATTCATTAGATTTATAACAATCAATTGAATTTCAGAATAGTTGATGTCCGTAAAGTTATCTCTTGTCAATTTGAAGTTAGACAATACCTCGAAAATAGAGTAAAATATTAAGAAAAACTGAGCTACTGCGTGCTCGGTTAATAATGATTTAAATACCATTGTATTTATAGCTCATAAACTAGTTATCACTACCCGTGCTTGACTGCAGTTCATAACTTTCAATTGCACAAAAATTCTCGCGTGAATGATTGAATAATTTAAAAAATAGCAGATATATCCGATAAAATTGCTTAATCAATATAAAGTTCACATAAACAATATGTATCTGAGTAAGCACGAACAATGCAA
Organism: Eudiplozoon nipponicum; assembly: GCA_029291075.1. NCBI lineage: Eukaryota > Metazoa > Platyhelminthes > Monogenea > Mazocraeidea > Diplozoidae > Eudiplozoon > Eudiplozoon nipponicum. The sequence continues at coordinate 2,190 of JAQBSW010001250.1, read as the reverse complement.
CTAACATGGATCTAAAAATAGAATTTAATTCAATCATGTAAATTTGACAGTCAAATTGCTTGCAAAAGAGCCGAGATTTACATCAACTCCTGCTATGACACAGATAGTCTGGATTCATTGTGAATTAGCCTTGGCGACATGATCTAGTTTTAATTGTTTGAATGTTCTCACTTTTGATTTCTCTTATATTTCAATGTTACTGTAGATTCAGCGTGATTATTTAAGGTGTGAAGCAAGTTGGGGGTTCCAGTTTTTAGATTAATTCCCAACTGAGCCTGAGATTTATTTATTGAACCAAAAAACAGGTTTTAGGCGATCAATATATATATTTTTGGCATATACGAAGTACCGTCCTATTTTCACACATTCCTCGCCAAAATATATAGTGGGAGAAGGGCGTAACACCGGCTCGTACCGATGAGTCGCCAGTAAACACGAAAAGAATGTGCACGAGATTATACTTTCCGTTCATGCTATCTTTGGTCTCTCCTTATGGTCATAATTGATCTAATTTATTACAAGGTGCGCAACACCTAATATACAATTACATATATGGTAGTTCTCCGCCACAAACTGTATGTAACTTTTGTATCAGACGTAGTTTATGAATATCTTTTGAAGCTTCAAATATTGAATCTCAGCAGCAAAGGCAATTCGTCTGTCAGATTATAGTTTGGTTCGTAGCAGACAACTCCTAAGAAGTAGCTAAAAGTGCAGTGAGCAGAAATCGTTTCCGTAGCCATATGGTTATGATATTTACGACTCACCCTCTTTTTGTATCTAAAAATTGGCCATATTATGCTTTTGGTTGAATGAACAAGATTGGTACTTATTTGTACTTCGGAAACTTGATTCAACAAAAATAACCTTTATTTGAGTATGACAAATATTTTTGCAAAATGAGTTAGGTGTTATCAAGATCGCAACTTTGATTAAAATAATTCTTATCAGAACTCGCACAGCCAATTTTAATTTAGTTGCATAAATGTTAAATGCATTACCACTTCCCCAGGTAAAGTGGTTTCTGTCCGATAATAACAGATTGGGGTCTTAAGAGATGCCGTATGAGCTCCACCTAAAGGAAAGGCTAACCGAGAAAAGTTAGTTAGTATATAACTGAAAATTTTGTGTAGCATGCAGCAGGGGGGGCTAATTGATTAGAGCAACAGGTTCCGAAGCAGACGTTCCCAGGTTCGATTCGTGTCCGCGGAAAATTCAGAACAGTACGTGATGAATGCCCAATAAGGACGAAACAGGTCTACTTGATGAAATACCTTTTCTACCCTATAAAATACTTAGTTTATACTGAAAATTGTATACACATAATGAATCAGGTGTTTTATCAAGATCATACCATTGGTTTAATTAATTTATTTGAGCATTTTTTGCATTCTTCTTTTAATTGAGAACTATATCGTGTAAAGTGGCATAAATTTACTATAAAACATGTCTTTACAACCTAGCTATAATGATGTTAGCTGAAATGGCTGCTTATTTGAACATTTTAATAGAATTTGATGTTTCTTTTAAAAACATTTGGTACGCCACTGCAATAACGAATAAATAGCCAAGTCAAACATGATTTCCAGTTATTTGACGTTTTATTGAGGATATATATGGTTTGAATAGCATATAGGATTTTGGCAGCGCAGCTTTCTTGGATGCTTTTACGAAATTTCTTCTTAGATGCTACATCGTATTTGGCTGAAAATCCGATTTAGTCTCCGAAACTGGAAATTAAGCTCTAAACGTTTTAGATTCTAAATAGTAAATTTGCTTATGTATATTTGTTATTATAAACTAAGTATTGCCTAAGATAGTAAAGATAATACATCCAGTAAGCCGGTGTAGTCCGTAATATGAACTCATCAAATACTGTCCAGAATTTTCCGCCACTGGGGTTCGAACCGGAGCACATTTGCTTAAGTTAAATACTGTTTGTGGCGAACTAATTTTCTTGCAATTATGTATTAGGTGTTGCGAATCTAGTAACAAATTAGTTCAATTATGACCAGAAGGATAAACCAAAGACATCATGAACGGAAAATATAATCTTGTGCACATTCGTTTCTTGTTTACTGGCGACTCATCAGTAGGAGCCGGTATTATGCCCTTTACCCACTATATATTTTGGTGAGGAGTTTAAGAAAGTAGGACTCTACAATCACCTAGACGAATGTGTAAACCTGC